>PVKE010004446.1:0-64672 GCA_004027555.1 Craseonycteris thonglongyai
GCTCCTTTCCGCAATGTGGCTGCCGACATGGTTGTATTTTTTCATTTTTATTTTTTGATGAATATTTTGGGGAAACCCGCGAAGCACTGAAGCCGCAAACCATGAAGCGCGAAGTGGCGAGGGAACGCTGTACATACATATGAGGATTCCGTAAGAATATGGTGCTGGAGGAACAGATAGGCCCGTTGAGGCTTATACACCATCTTGAGCTAAGGAGAAGAGGGTTGTGGTTTGGAACTTTAAAGAACAGGAAGACAATTCACACAAACCAGGAAAAGCAAATGTTCGATAAACAAATGTTTGCTGGGTCATCTTTAACAATGGGACACAGAGAGGACTTTGGTCAGAGGAGCCTTGCTAGGTTCTTCCCTGTCTGTCACAATAGCTCATATCAAACTATGCTTATCTATGATCATATCTCCCTTCCTGGAACAGGTCCTTTATCTAAATTATTTCAGGCAATTAAGGAAAGATCAAAAGTTTTTGCTGAGTCATCTCTTTCTTAAAAGTAACCTGCTTAAAATAATCAATATCCCAAAAGGCATATTTGGGGGTGGCAAACTCTGCTCCCCATCAAACATTTAGATAGAAAAATACTAAGAGAACAATTCTATGCATACTGCTTTAAACTGGGAAAAAATAGATGATTTGTAGAAAATATTTTAAATCAGAACTTCAGTCCATTGTATTTTAAGGCATTTCAGATGGGCTTCTCTGAGTGTTTGAATGTTTGTGATATACACTTTAAACACAGTAAAAATATACTGACTTCCATACAAACAAATAAAATGTAATGAAAGCATCCTAAATTTTCAGAATCTGAAATCCAGGAAACCGTTTTTTTTTTTTTTGGTGGGTTGGGAGAATCACAAAATATCCATCTTACGTCAACTATTGCAGCATTGTACTTAGTATATGGTATGCAACTCTGAAGGTTAGGCCAGGGTTCTCATTCCTCCATGCTGTCAATTCTTGGATGGTCAGAAAGGAGTTCAAATTTCTTTAACAGCCTTTTAACAGTTCAACATGAATGCCTTATCCACTAACTTAGTCAAATGCCTATTTTAAAATTTTGTTTGCTCTTGGGATACATTCACAGATCACTGGCCACTTTCAAACTTAACAAAGTGCCTTGCTTCTACATTCCCATTACCTAGACTTGGACTTCTCTCCTTGTGGTCACTCTGTCCAAAGCATACCCTGGAAGGCGTCCTTCTTTCCACACCTTATGAATTATCTTGGCCTTCCTCATTTTCTGCATTTTTGTGTCCTTCAATTTTGTTTTCACCTTCATAAATATACCTCCCTTGACTACTACGACAGACATTATATCAAATATCCCAAATTTTCCTCAAAGTTTTCCCCACATTTTACCCCCCAGAAAGCCAGCCTCTTTCTTTACATACCAAAACTTGTCATTTATTCTTCATAAACATCACTCCTTTACAAATGTCACTGTTATCACTGCTTCCATCCTGGCTCAACCCTTATAAATTAATATTAGATAACAGAAATAAGATTTAAAATAGCCTCCTTGCCTGTAGCTTCTCCTTGTTCCAATCAAATCTGACTCTACCACTACACCAATCTTACTAAAACTTGTTTTAGCATATTTCTTTCCCGCTTAATTAACTTTGGCGGCTTCCCATAGTTTCTAGGACTACGTATGACCTTTTCCAACTGGCTTATAGCGGCTCCTTTACCTCACATAACTATCCCTTTCCTCCCCCCGGAAGTAGGGAAGCTCTCCAACTTGCCCTTAGAAAAGGCAGTGTTTTTTCTCTGCTGATGTCATTCTTCCTGCCATTCTCACCTGCTGGTCTTTAAAGTTTGAGTCAATTTGTCTAATTCAACCTCTACTGAAATAGGGCAGCACCCTTTAATTGGTGTCAAAGTACAGACGGTCGTGAATGCACACAGTCTGGTGGGATGCAAGGTGCATAGGACTTGTAAAGAAAAGTGTGACCATTTGGACATCTCCTTTCTTATTCCCCAAACCATTCAAGCTCTTCATCAGATTTTGCTCAAATGTCATTTTCCATTACCATCAATTTAATATTTCAAGGCCCCTTTCTCTAAATCAAACACTTCTCTTTCTCAACTTTGTTTTTCTACAAAGCAATCATCATTATCTGACTTACTATATATTTCATTTTTTTGTTTGTTTACATCTCACGCTTCTATAATATAAGTTCCAGGAGTGTAGGGATTTTTTTTTTTATTCATTGCTATATCTCTATTGCTTAAAAAAATGCCCATCACATAGCAAGTGTTCAATAAGTACTCATTGAATAAATAAATAAATAATTGATCCAGTATTAAACACAGAGCAGACACTCAATATAAAGTGAACTTGAATGACAGTGGCCAAATTTCACATGTGTTTCAGAAGGAAGAATCTATTCTCTTGGGTAGTTCAGTTCTGCCATTTTATGAATGTATTCCAACTTTGCTTTATATTTATCTCTTGAGTTGAGAAATAAAACTAGCACTAGCAAGTAGATATCTTTATTATTGTCTTATAACTGAGGATAGATACAGAAAGTTTATGTGCTGGTACATAAAGCCAGCCATACCTCAAACATTAGAATTTGAAGTTCCCAATTTTCTTCACTTCATTTCTCATATAATTACATGAAATCTGTAAATATGAAAAGAATAAAGAGTAAGGAACTTTCTCTTAAAATTATCATGATGATATGTATGTATATAAATATATACACACATAGTATATACTTATATGTATGCTTTACTATATATGTATTAGTATCTTCAATTTAGGATTTAGACCATATTCTAATACATAATACAATTTCATATTCAACAGGAATATTTGCACCATAACATTTTATAACTAGAAGAACTTTGGATTGATTCGTGAATGAGTGAATGCTCGCATTATCATTTATATGCCCTCTATTCATTCCTCAAATATTTACCAAGTGGTTACCATATGTCACTCTTTTGTACTAAGTGATACTAGTGGCAAACAATTAACAATACTTGCTTCCTAATATTATATTGTATATCAACAGTAATTAAAAAACAAATTTTAAAAAATTAAAAGAAAGATATTTGTTCCCTGACTTCCCAGAAATTGTGGCTTAGGAATGAGACACATTATGAAGGCGAGAGGCAGCCATGCAGAGATGTTGCCTCGCAAACGTCTGAGAGAGTGAGGAAGCGCGAAGAGGAAATGCTTTATTCTTGTGGGGTGGGTGTGGGCAGAGAGATTGACGCTGAGGAAGAATGACTTTACCAACTCAGTGACTTGGGAACTGGATCTGAAACGACAAGTGAGCACTCACCGGGCAGAGCAGAGTATGTTCAAGATGTTCCAGGTGGAAGAAGCCTATATGCAAAGTAAGGGAGCCAGGAGACATCACTGACTATCCCAGGAATTAAAAAGTGTGGTGTGAGCTCAGGGACACAGAGTGAAGTGACAAGAAGTTTTGAAGGTGGGCAGGGCCTGACTGAGTGTGAAGTTCCTGTCAAGGAAGTTGGACTTTTTCCTATAGGCTTTGACGACCACCCAAGGTGATTGCAGCTTCAGTGCCCAGAGCATTTTTCTTTGGTGTCTACCTCTTGCCACCTAGCAGTCCACAACAAGGACTGTGCATTAGATTATGGGCACAGAAGGGGAAAGGATTATGCCTCCTAGATCTGGCACTGCCATTCTTATCCTCCTCAGCCTGAGTGCACACACTCGACACTAATGAAGACATAACTAGAGAGAGGGAGGATTTATAGAGGAGCGAGTCAGGTGCTGGTCCTCCGGTCTGGTTACTTCTGCCCTCGTCCGAATGGCCCACATGCATTTGGTCATTGCCTCGTTGCTGACTCCCAGCTCTCTCCCTGACGTCTCTCAGGCCTTTCTACTTCCCCACTTCCCCATTAGTCTCCTTTCTTTTCCCTAAAGAAAGAATCAGTTCCCCATGCCTTGGTTTGTTCCTATGTCTGGGCAATTTCTCAGGCATTGGCTAAATGTGATACTTTCTCCTCCCACTAATCTATGCTGTCCCTGAGAGGGAATAGTTGAGCTCTGATCCATGACTGGAGGATTCAGAGGCTGGATTCTATTTCAAGTCACAGTTGATGTTCTTCATATATAAAACGTGGTTAATAGTGGTACCTGTGTTCCAGGATTGTTATAAAGATTAAATAATGTGAAACTTATGGTAAGTGACATATAATTATTCTTATTATACTCATTATCTGAAATATCTATCACAACAAATTATTGAAAGTCCAAATAAAATTGGCAGAGTTTCTGAGTTTATTACCCAAGTAAACCAGAGGAAGGCAGCTCAGCAATGCCATCAAGCACCCAGACTCTTTCAGTCCCTCCACATTCTGCCATCCTCAGCAAGTAGGCCTTGGGTTGTCACTCTTAAGACCTCACGGCTGCAAGATGGCTCCCATGACTCAGCAGCCAGAAGGAGGCCAAGGTTTTCTCCACATGAGGCTCTGCCTTTCCCAGCGGCCAGTCCTCCAGGAAACCTACCTTTAGAACTTACTGGCCAGAAATGGGTCTCATGTTCATCCTCTGCTACAGGGAAGGCTGGGAAAGATCACCTGCAGACAGGAGTGGGTAATCATAGTTGGCTTAGAACTGACTCATTCTCTTGAGCTGCCAAAACAGAAGTGGGACAGAAGGAGAATAGTTGTTGGGTAAGCAATGAATAGTGCTGCTGTACCCATCTTGCTGAGAACATTAAGTAAAATAATACACATAAAGGACTGAACATACTGCTGGATATCAGGTGTGCTCTCAGATATGTAGGCTGCGATTTTAATTATTATTTGACACTGTTGCTTTAAAGCCGTATAAATTGTTTTTTACATGTTTACTATTATTTTCTCATAATGGATTCCCAGAAGTGGACTTTATCAAGTCAAAACTTAAAAACTCCTGCCAAAAATGCCTGAGTTTAAACATGAGGAAATAGTAGACAAATTTAAATTGAAGGACATTCTTGTAAACACTGCCAATTAAAAAGAAAATGTCAGTGTTATGAAAGACAAAGAAAGGCTGGCACAAACTAGAAGAGATAAAAGAGACAAGGCAAGTAAAGGCCATGTGGGATCTGGGAGTTGATCTTGGATCAAGGGAAAAAAATATAAATAATATTACTGGGGCAATAACCAAAAATCTGCAACTTGACTGTGTATTTGATAATAGTATTGTATTAAAGTTACACTTTTTTTTTAATATTTATTTTTATTGTTTTTGACAGAGAGAGAGAGAGATACAGAGACAGAGAGAAGGGGGAGGGCCCAGAACAGTCTCCATAGTTGCACATCATTGGTTTGTCCACATAGTCTCATTCCATAGGTGGGCATGGGGCTGCACAGGGCTGCAAAGGGCAGGAACTGGGCCGGGTCTCACCCCAGTAAGAACCGAACTGGGGGCACTCCCAAGCTCAGCACATGGGTCCGCAACGGCTGGGGCTGGGATTCAATCCTCGGTCCCCAGGGCTGCAAAGTGAGCGCTTAACTTACTGAGCCATCCCGGCTTCCCCTAAAGTTACACTTCTTAATGTGATACTTACACTGTTGCTACATAAGAGAATCTCCTCATTCTTAGGATATACACGTTGCAGTATTTAGGTGAAAGGACAGAATGGTCTATTTATTGTCCACCACTTACTCTCAGAAGTTCATCAACAGTGATGACGATAAAGATGATGATAATATTGATAACATTATAATAAGATTATAAACAACAATAATAATAAATTAATAAAATAATTGGTTAATCTAGATGAAGGGTACGCAGAAGTTTCTGCTCTGTAAATTTAAATTTTTTACAAGCTTACTAGCATAAAAATGCATGAAAATTTTAAGTTTATTAGTTAGATGAGTTAAATATTTTTCCATGATAGTTCACTTTCTTTGGTGTTTGTTTGTATCTTATCACACTTATCTATTAAAGCCTTAAAGTTTTTTGTTTTGTTTTGTTTTGTTTTTTAATATTCACCCTTTAAGTAATTTGTTACCAGTGTGGGGTATGTCTCTTAAATAACTAATCTCACTAAAATACCTAAGGCCACTTGGAGAAGGACAGAAAGCAAACAATTTTATAGAACCTTTAGAAATTTTGCAGGCACCCCGTGGGGATACTCTTGGCCAATCCCACATAAAAAATGGACAAGTGCCATAATTTTTCTCTGACACTTAGCTAAAAATCCTTAGTCATAAACATCGTGTCTAATTTGAGATAAGAACAGCCATCCCAAGTTATTAATCAAAACTCCACCTCATCTTTAATGGCAAACCTCCCCCAGCTGGGGTGTGCTTTAGGCCCGCAGCTTGCAGAAGCAAAGAAGGGGAAGGCTGAGTGCCTGATTTTCCTCTCCACTTTGTGCCACTTCGCTTTTCTTCCCCCAACCCAGTTGGCCTGCCAGTTTCTGACCTCTTGGGGTTGGAGGAACGGCCAGGTACAAGGAGGCTCTTGTAGGACTGATACTGATGTAAGCTGGCTCCCCAGTTTCTATGCTTGGCAGGTAATTGGCATTAACTCTTTTCTTGGGTCCTTTGGAAGATAATTTTCCTAGAAACTTCTTTCCTCTAGGTCATTTCACTTGGTTCACACATCCCTATTCCTGTTGTTCATTTGTTACTCATTTGCGTGCCCCTTCCAGTTTCCTGCTACTAGGCTCCTCCGCTCTCTAACTGACCCTGCTGGACAGGATTCCAAATGATACTTGACTGTATCTTTCACGTGGCCCACATCTGATCCATTGAAAATGCTCAGAAATTCTTTGGCCTCACAATTCTGGCCAATCCCAATGCAATGTTTATCTTGGTGCCTCAGGCTTCTTTAACATACCGGGTCAGCAGTCAGGCAGCTTCCTTGTACAAACCCATGAGCAAACATCCAGCATCTCCCAGTGTCTCCCTTTCAAAGTATCTGAAAGTTGTTTCAGAAGCCTGTCTGAAAAGCCTCACTCATTTAACCCCTTCCCTGCAATCATACGCAGAAGTGGGAACCCTCCTTGGCAAAATCCTGTCCCAAAAACTCTTCAAAAGTTCTGTGGGATCTAAGAGTTACGAAAGTGGTTCCCAGAGTTTCCTTTGTAGATTCTACATATGGTGATCTGCTTTTGAAATACCATATTTGTTATATTTGGTTATCCCAGTGAAGCTCATACGAGGTTTGACAATTAAGTTCGTGAATATCAGTAGGGTCTTCTTTGAAGTACTCTGCTTGGGAAGCTGTGTACCAGCGCCAGCGCCTAGTCCACCCACCACAGCCATTTTGGAACTCTTTCTGGAATGTCCATCAGAGCCGTTGTCGTATTACCCTTGATGTCCTGCATGTCATCAAAATGTCTTTCTTTCAACATTTTATTTCTCTTCAGATAAATAAAAACTCATTGGGGCCAGATCGGGTGAGTAGGGAGGGTGTTCCAATACACTTATTTGTTTACTGCCTAAAAACATCCTCAAAGACAGTGCCCTGTGGGCTGGTACATTGTAGAGATATCAAAGCCATGAGTAATTGGTGAAAAGTTCAGGTCATCTAAAATTTTCACACAGCCTTTTCAGCACTTCCAAATAGTCAAATTGGTTGACTGTTCAGTTGGTACAAATTCATAGTAAACAATTCCTCTGATACCAAAAAAAGGTGAGCTGCATTGTTTGGACTCTTGATTTGGACTGACGGAACATTTTTTATTGTGGAGAATTGGCTGGCTTCCACTGTGCACTTTGATGCTTTGTTTCAGGGTCATACTGGTACACCCATGTTTCATCACCAGTGATAACACAGCCCAAAACTTCGTCTTGCCTCTCCAAAAGGTCTTGGGAAACTTCAACTCTCCTTTGCTTTTGTTCATCGGTGAGCTCCTTCAGAACCATTTTCCCACACACCTTTCTCATGCCAAGGTTTTTGGTAGAGATTTTCCTAACTGTTTTTCTATTAATGCTTACTTTGCTGTGCTTCTTACAGTCAGCTGACAAGTTTAACGCACAATTTAATGAATGTTTGTAATGTTTTCATCAGTTCTGCTCATTACTGGCCTCCCTGACCTTTCTTCATCAGTGATGCTTTCTCTCCCTTCAGGAAAAACTTTAATCCATTCGTACACTGCCGTGTCTTCATGGCATTATCCCCCTCAGCTTGGACTAACATGTTCCTCATTTTACTTCCACTCCTGCCAAGTTTAATAAGAAATTTAATATTTGTTCATTGTTCTAATTCAAGTTCTGACATTCTCATGATGACACACAAGAAACACCAACAACAATAATGAATGCCACACAGCAAGACACTGTCACACATTGACACGAACACAGCTGTGAAACACTGCTACACCAAGGTTAAGAAACCTTACCAAGTTGTTTGTACAGTGCTGCCAACGTAAGAGCCCAATGGCAAGCTCATGAACTTAATTGTCAGACCTTGTATTTCAATATACTTTCTCTAGATTTAAATATCTTACCATTTAGGCACATTTACAGAGGCTATAGTTCAGAGCATTCCCTTTCCTAGATTAGAAGTTCTTGGAAACAGGAGTAGATTGAAAAATGGTATAGTTGATGCTATATTTTATTAGTAAACTAGAAACGTGTACACAATGATAAATGTGTAGCCTGATGACCTACAGAAAGTAAAAACACCCATGTAAAAACACTCAGATCAAAAAAGAACAGGAAGCTGGGATGGCTCAGCAGGTTAAGCACTCACTTTGCAGCCCCAGGGCCAAAGGATTGAGTCCCCGCCCCGGCCCATGCAGACCCATATGTTGAACTGGGGTGTGCTTCCCATGTAGGTGGCCCACTGTTCTGTTCTCGCTGGGGCGAACAATCCATGTGGGAGGCCTCAGTTTGGTTCTCTCTGGGGTGAACTTCTCATATCAAGGACCCTGGTTCTGATCCCAGCTTGCAGGGGCGTGCTTCCCATGTGGGAGGCCTTCAGCTCAGTTCCCGCCCTGTGTGGCCCCTGCCCACCTGTATGGAATGAAACTACGGTATGTCAAAAACTGATGACATACAACAATGGAGACTGATCTGGGCCTTCCCCCTTTTCTCTGTGTCTGTCTCTGTCAAAAACAATAAAATAGATCTTGAGAGAAATAAAGAGAAAGAAGGCAAGAAAGAAAGGGCATTACCGGATGCTGGGATGGCTCAGTGAGTTGAGTGCTTGTTTTGCAGCCCCAGGGTACAGGTCCTGGACCTGACCCATGCAGACCCCATGTGCTGAACTGGGTTGTGAGCCCAATTTGGTTCTTGCCAGGGCGAGCTTCCCATGTGGGAGGCCCCCAGCTTGCGGGGGGTATGCCTCCCACGCAGGTAGCCCCGCGGTGGGTTCCTGCCTTGTGTGGCCCCATGCCTACCTGTGGAATGAAACTATGTAGAGAACTAATGACGTGAAACTATGTGGACTGTTCTGGGCCCTCCCCCCTCCTCTCTCTCTCTCTCTCTCTCTCTCTCTCTCTCTGTCTCTCTCTCAGTCTCTCTCTCTCTCTCTCTATCTATCTATCAAAAACAATTTTAAAAAGGAAGAAAGAAAGAAAGAAAGAAAGAAAGAAAGAAAGAAAGAAAGAACCTTACCAGCTTCCAAAAGCTCCCCTCATACTCTTTCCCAGTTGTGTTCTTCCCAAGGTAACTAACATCTTGTCTATTAACATTATAGATTAGTTTTATCTGCTTTTGAAGTCTATATAAGTAGAATGCTGTCTGTCTTGTCAACTTTATGTTTGTGAGATTCATATTTTCAATTGCCTTATGTTAGAGACCATTCATTCTCCCTACTGTGTGGCCATGGTGTAAATATACCTGGACAGTTAATATTTGATCAATGAATCTCTTCCCTTAAGGGTAGCTCAAAGATTGACTGTGGCCTTGCCAAACCTTTTCTGATTCCAACCTAGAGCCACAGAGAATTCTCAAATCACTCTAATGACTTGCAATTGGGTATCAGGATGTAGCAGTTGAATTCTTAGTGATTTAAAAGAAAACTATGTATCAGGTTAGGCTTTTTCAGGGAAAGTTTATTATTCCTCTTCATTCTTTATATTCTATCTCACCAGTCTGGTTTGGCTGAATGAGAATCATAGAATGGAAAAGAAAACCCACATCTTCTAAGAAACATTTTTCATACATTTTGATAACAGTTGTATGAGTTTCTATTTCCCCAGAAATTATGATGAGCAGTTTTATCATATAGGTTCCAAGAAAAAAAATACAACAGATCCATTACAACAATAACTGGAAATCAAAAATACTTTTCTGACTATATCTTGCATTGTACTTTATAATTGTGTAATAAAATTATTTCAAGTAAAATGAAAGACTTTAAAGAATAATAGATTTTTATCGAAGAATTAGATGACCTTTTGACTTACATTTAAATAAAAAATCACATTTCATAATTTAGTAAGTATTTTGATAATTACCCAGAGTTTACTTCATGGATTAATATCCACACTACAGTCTAAATTGTTAGAGTTAAAATATTATTTATGCTCTGAATAATAAAAAACACTAAAGATTGTGTTTTATGAAATCCTGCTTGACAAACATTAAAATATCATTGAAACATTATTTTATTTTATTTTTAAAGATTTTTTTATTGTTTGAGAGAATGTAAAGAGAGAAAGAAAAAAAGAGAGAGAGAAGGGGGGCGGGGGGCAGAGCAGTCTCCATAGTCGCACATCATTAGTTGTGACATGGTTTCATTCCACACAGGTGGACATGGGACTGCGAGGGATGGTAACCGAACTGGTAGCCTCCTACATGGGAGTCGAGAACCTTTGCCACTGAGGCATCCCGGGGGTTACCAGCTGTGCCACAGTTCAGCATGTGGGTTTGCATGGGCTGAGGCCGGGAATCAAACCCCAGACCTTCGACTGCAAGGCAATCACTCAACCACTGAGCTATCCTGGCATCCCAGAACATTATTTTAAATGAGATAATCTCTTCATTTAAACACAAGTATCTGTATAACTTCATTAACTTATTCATTCAATGAAATATTTATTGAACACCTGCTATGTACCAGGCATTACACTAGGTTACAGACGTGTGACATGAATAAGGTAAATATTGCCACTGTCCTTGGGAGCCTATACTTTGGTGTAGCTGAGAGACAGATAAGAAAACAGATAATTACTGGACAGGCTAATCACTACTTCTGCATGTGCTATAGGATTCTGTGTGTGCTATAGGAGCACATGAAAGATAGCAAACCCATCTTTGGAAGGTTGTGGAATTTGTTCCCCAAGGAAGGGATGCCTAAGGTGGGTACGAAGGTAACTAGATAGAGGGTAAAAGGGAGGGTGGTCTAAACATTTGCAAAGGCTGAAGCAACTGGATGCCATTCACTGACATAGAGTCTATAGTATGGGGATCGGGTTGGAAAAGAAGGAAACATGATTAAATGAGCTGAGGACATGAAAATAAATACTTGAGAAGCCCAAAAAGAAATCATCAAAAAGACAGCATAATAGAGCTCTCTTTGCCACATTTACTATTGTTGACATTGCAGAAAATGTGGATATCACTCTGAAGAAACACATAGTTATTGTCAAGGGCCCCAGTGACACCCTAAGAAGGGACTCCAGTCACATCAATGCAGAACTCAGTCTTCTGAAAAGAAAAAGAAGAGGACCGAGGATGACAAATGGTGGGAAAACAGAAAGAAACTGCCTCCTGTCCACACTATCTGTAATTGTGTACAGAATGTGATCAGGGGTGTCACGTGGGGCTTCCGTTATGAGGTCCTTGTGTGCTCACCTCCCTATCAAATCATTGTTCAGGAAAATGCTTCTCTTGATGAAATCTGACTATTTCTTCAGTGAAAAATACATCTGCAGGGTTCAAATGAGGTCAGGGTTCAGTATCTCAAGAGTTCAGTAACTCATTCAGAAAAATGAGTTAATTCTTGAAGAAAATGACTTTGAACTTGTATAAAAGTTAGCTGCTTTTGTTCAACAAGCCACCACAGTTAAAAACAAGGACAGAAGAACGTGTTTGGATGCTATCCATTTCTGAAAAAGAAATAAATTAACAAGCTGATGAATAAGATCTACACTGTCGAAACAACAAGATGCCAGATGATTCCTCAGACTTATCTGTGATATTTTAAAGATGGAATAAAAGCTGTATATTGAATTGTGTGGGGAGGAAGAGCTCATAGTGGGAAGGGATTAAGAGTCAGGCCAGTTTGACTTCAAATTCTAACTTCACCATTTAATAGATATGTGAAGTTGAACAAATTCTTTAATTTTTTAAAGCCTCAGTTTCCCACTTTGTAAAATAAAGATAATAATGTGGAGTTTATAGGGTGGTAGGAAGGACTAAATGGGATGATGCATGTAACAGTGCCTAGCCCAAAGCCTAGACTGAGCATGTAAAAATTAGAGGCTTTGTTATTTTAGAAGAAAATCAAAGATTGAGGAGGATTAGTATTCAAAGACTAGAGCCAGGAAAATAGGAAGAGTTTTATAAGACCTCTTTAGCAATAAAGCTGCTAGCAGTTAGACTTTCCTTTTCAATTGACAAGTGAACCATAAAAGTGAATGAACTTGGGGTTCTTCAGATAAAAGCAGAATCAAAATTGTAATTTCTATTCCATAGACACAACTGTTGACCAGATACACTGAGTAGGGGAATGACCAGTAGCAAAATTATAAGCAGGCCTGTTTGTCTTCAAACCCTCCTGAGTCAGCTTTTAGTTCTCTTATAAAAATTCAAAATTGAATTCTGAGTAAGAGTGATCAATTGAATACATGCATTTATTTTGACTTTCTCTTGAAACCTAATAAGATCACAGTAAAAAAAAATTTTTTTAAGGCAGAAACCCACAATGTAATTGAGATTAGGAAGGAAGACAAGAACATTTTAAAATTTGAAAGCCATGTAAGCAAGAGGTACCTTATTTAATAGATATGAGAAAAGGAATCCCTAGTTGTATCACAGACCTCCCAAAAGGCTTGGGAATGTCAAGGACCTCTGGAAATGAGGATCAAAGTGGAGTTAAAAACAGGAAGACTGGTTTTAATGTCTGTTTAAGAAATGATTAAATTCCTACCTCCCTTATCCAGCTCTGTAGAGCCAGATAACTGCCCCTCTCCCAGCTTGGCAGAGGCTGCATAAGGTAAAATAGAATCACTTTTGGAGTAACACTGGACACATTTGGGGGTAGAGACAGCACTTTAAACAGAAAAGGGTGGTTTCAGTGAATATTTATAGAATCATGTGTAACCTAATAAAATTTGAAGACTTTTACCTCCATTCTAATTTCATTGCACTGGAGATTGGAACGTTCTCCATATCTGACCATCTGGAGGAAAGACATAAAGATACTGACGTCAGCACTGTTCACAGTGGCCAAGTCGTGGAAACAACAAAAGTGTCCTTTGATAGATGACTGGAAAAAGAAGTTGTGGTTCATTTACACAATGGAATACTACTCAGCAACAAGAAAAGATGAAATACAGCCATTTGTGACAACATGGATGGACCCTGAAACCGTCTTATTAAATGATTAAGTCAGACTGAAAGAATCAAGAAACCTATGACCTCACTTATAGGTGGAATATAAAACTGAAAGTATCAAAGAAACAAAAACTCATGGACACAGTCAATAGTTTAGTGGTTACCTGAGGTTAAGGGGGAAGGAGGGTGAGAGAGTAGGGGGTGGGGGAGTAGGGAGGGGACATCGAATATGTGGTGATGGAAAGAGAGCTGATTCTGGGTGGTGAGCACATAATGCAGTGCAGAGACAATGTAATGTAGAATTGTACACCTGGAACCTGTATAATTTTTACCAACAAATGTCACCCCAATAAATGTAACATTAAAAAAAATAAAAAAAGAGTGCCCCAACTACATGGCCCAGCCAGATGACCTGAAACTGGAATCGGTAATCAATAAGACTCACCCATGGGATCAAAACTTCTGAGAAGCAGTTTTTTACCTCACTCTTAAATCTGAGTAGATAACCAAAGATGATCAGACATCTAAAGAAAATTGTTAACATAAAAGGTAAAAACTAAAACAAACCAACTAACAAATGAAGCATCTTGGAAGAAACCTAGACTATAGTGGTATCAGAAAACTAATCATTAATGTACACAGAGGTATAAGAGGTGATATTGCATCTATGAAACAAGAATATTGTTATTTTTAAAAACAACATTCAGAGAATAAAAGGAGGCTCTGAAAAATTAAAAAATATATATACTAGTGGAATAAAAAAGAAATCAAAGCAAGTTTAAATGATAAAGCTGGGCGAATCTCCAAGGAAATGGAGCAAAAAAGACAAAGAGATTGAAAATAAGAGTTAAAAGAAAAAAATTAGAGGACCAGAATTAGTTCAACAGCTGCATAAAAGGAGTTTCACAAAGAGAAAATGGAAGAAAGGACATAATCAATAAAATAATTCCAAAAAATTCAAGGAGAAGACATGAGTTCACAGATTGTAAGTTACCAAGTGTCCAGATAATAGATGAAATTAGACCTACTCCAAGGCATATTATTGTGCAATATCAAAATACTAGTGTGGTATTCATTTGCTAGGGCTGCCATAACAAAATATCACAGGCTGCGTGAAGATAACAGAAATTTATTATTTCATGGTGCTGGAGGCTGGAAGTCCAAGACCAGGGTGTCATAAGATCACTGGATAGATTTCTTTTTTTTATTTTTTAACATTTTTTTAAAGGTTTATTTTATTGTTTTGACAGAGAGAGTGACAGAGACAGAGGGAGACAGAGAAAAGGGGAGGGCCCAGAGCAGTCTCCATAGTTGTACTTCATCAGTTTTCAACGTGGTTTCATTCCACACAGGTGGGCAGGGGCTGCGCACAGCGGGAACCAAGCCAAGGGCTGAACTGGGGGCCTCCCAAATGGGAAGCACACCCCAGTTCAGCATATGGGTCCACACAAGTTGGGGCTAAAACTTGATCCTCAGACCCCAAGGCTGCAAGGCAAATGTTTAATCCGCTGAGCCATCTGGTATCCCGATGGATTTCTTTAAGAATGTAAAATTAAAGGAATAACTTTTCTTTTTGAACATATAAAATGGATTTTTTAAAAAGTATTTAAAAGTTTCAGATTAATTGGTAATAAGTACACGATAGTAAATAAACAAAATTGAAAGAACAAAGACAAGAAAAGTATTATAATTAATTTCAGGGACAATGGAACATTGAGTAGAAAAAAATACACATAGGACACTATGAGGCTCAACTCTAAATATCATTTATAGTCATAATGATGTTAAATATTAATCTAACCAAGATAAACACATTGGAACTGTGGGGAGACAGACATAGTGATGTGTATTGGGTGAAGAATAAAAAAGGGTTAAATTTTTTTTTGTAAAAATCTGTGTTTATGTAAAAAAAAAAAAAAATCTGTACACTTAAAATTAGTGGGGGGATGCTGGAATGGCTCAGAGGGTTAAGCACTCAATTTGCAGCCCCCAGCGTCTGAGGATCGAGTACCAGACCCAGCCCGTTGTGACCCACATGCTGAACTGGAGTGTGCTTCCCATGTAGGAGGCCCTCAGTTTGGTTTCCGCTAGGGCAAGCTTCTCATGTGGGAGGCCTTCAGTTCAGCCCCCAGCTCGAGAGGCGTGCCTTCCATGCAGGAGGCCCCCAGCCTGGTGTCCACCTTGTGCAGCCCCCCGCCCACCTGTGTGGAATGAACTATGTTGAAAACTGTTGACGTGCAACTATGGAGACTGCTCTGGGCCTTCCTCCTCCTTCTCTCTGTCTCTCTCTCTCTGTCAAAAACAATAAAATAAATCTTAAAAAAAAAAAAAAGATTAGTGGGCTGTATTTTGTTTGTTATGGTTCAGTTAAAGAAACAACAATTGTAGCTCAGGTTTCAACCTAAGATAAGCAAACTCCAACTCCTGGCTATGCCAGGAGCTTAAATGAGTGAAGTGGTCTTAGAGTGATTGAATAGGGACTAAGTAAAGACTTGGCAAATTGAAGCACACAAGCTCTGTTCAAGTGGACTGCCACTACTCGTACTTAGCTCCAGTTACAGAAACATGGGCCCCATATCACTAGATTTCAGGATTTTTTCAAGAGAATCCAGATATGTGAATGTTTTTGTTGTTAAATTTATTGGAGTGACACTGATTAGATAGGTTACATAGGTTCAGGTGTACAACTGTACAGTACTTCATCTATGTGTTACAATACGTGTTCACTACCCAGTCAGTTCTCTTTCCATCACCATATATTTAGCTCCTCCTCCATTCTCTCTCTCAGGTAACCACTAAGTTATTGACTGTGTCCATGAGATTTTGTTTCTTTGTTATGTTCAGTTTTATATTCCACATATGAGTGAAGTCACGTGGTTCTTAGCTTTTTCTGTCTGGTTTATTTCCCTTAGCATGATGATCTCAAGTTCCATCCATGTTGTTGCAAATGGCAGAATTTCATCTTTTCTTATAGCTGAGTAATATCCCATTGTATAAATGTACCACAGCTTTTTTATCCAGTCATCTATTAAAGGGCACTTTGATTGTTTCCACAACCTGGCCACTGTGAATAGCACTGCAATGAGCATTGGGATTCATATGTTGTTATGGATTAAGGTTTTCAAGTTTTTTGGGTAGATACCCAGAAGGGGGATTGCTGAGTCATAGAGTAGCTCCATTCCCAGTTTTCTGAGGAATCTTCATACTGTTTTCCATAGTGTTTTGTTTTGTTGTTGTTTTTTTTAAAGGAAAATGTCCTGCTATTTAAGGCATTGCTTTATACAAAAACCTTATCTCTGAGCTACCTTTGGCCTATATGCTTCCAGTTGGCAGACCTAAAAGGATAAACCTTTTTCATACTCTTTTGAAGGATATAGGTAAGACATAATGCCTCTGAAATTATATTGCAATGGGTTAGTAAAATTGGCTCTGGATGAAAATAATTTTAATCAGCAAACTTAGAAGTGAAGACTTATAAAACTAGCAAACCAAAGCAATGCAACGCAAAACAAAGCAAAGAAACAAAACCCGTGGACCTTAATGTTTTTCCAAGGCAAGTTAACATGATAACATCAGAATTATTTGGTGTTTGTAAGATTTCAAAGATTATGCCTTTGACTTTATATATCCAGAGAGAGAATTCAATTGGGATGGTTTTTAAAAATTAATTGAAGCTCTAAAGCAATTGGATCATCTAGGTATTGCTAATAAGTAGAATTATCCAAAGTTTATTTTTAGTCTGATGTTAATGAATAAACAATATGCCATTTTTCCTGGCTTTTAGGTTGATTAGTGTCCTGTGTCAAATACCAAGCAATGTGATTTAAGTCTTCTCATCCCCAAACTACGTCTGTTCATATAAAGATGAACAAGGGTAAAACGTCAAGCAAATAAATAATGAGAAAAAAATTGTGTAATTGTGTAAACAAAGACTCAGAATGGATCAGTAGTTGCCAAGGGTTGAGGTAGAGAGGAGATTGTAAAAAAACACAAAGGACCTTTTTGGGATGATGAAAGTGCTCTAAAAACGAGATTGTAGTGATTGTTTCCAAACTGTATAAATATATTAAAACTCTTGAACTATACACTTAAAATTGGTGTATATTTTGCTAGGTAAATTTTACATTAACAAAGCTGTAGTTGTAAAAAAAAAAAGAATAAATGGGTGATAAATTTACTGGGCTGAAGCATGGTGAAAAACAAGATATTTATATTAGTCTCAAAGACTCTGCCCACTAAGTACTTAATAACTATAATGGGAGAAATAGTAATATTATGGTGAAAAAACCTGGCAGACACCACTTTAACCAAGTGACCAAAGTTAACATCACCAGTAAAGGGAGGCATGGATATCACATGCCCTCTGAAGTGATGTACAGAGAAGGGTAATTACAAGAATGTGTGGTATTTATGGAAAAAAAAAATGCATAACCTGAATTTCATCTTGAGGAAACATAAGACAAAGCAAAGTTAAGGGACATTCTACAATATAAAAGATCAGTGTTCTTCAGAAGTTTCAATGTCACACAGAGCAACGCCCCCAAGTAAAGTACACTAAGAAGAATTACATACAATGAGAGGTCCTGTGTTGGATTCTGTCCCAGAAAATGGACGTTAGTAGGACAACTAGCAAAATTTGAATAAGGGCTATAGATTTGTTAATAGTATTGCATCACTGTTAGTTTCCTCCTTTTGATAATTGTATTGTGATTGTGTGAGATATTAAAATTAGGGGAAACAGGATGAAGGGTATGTGGGAATCTCTGTACTATTTTTGTAACTTTTGTAAGCTATTTTGAAATAGTTTCAAAATGAAAAGTTAAAAGTTTAACCTTTCAGCTGGGGCAGTGGCAATGAATTGATGAGAAATTCAATGGTGAAGTGATGACCAAAATTCTACCCATTGCTCAAAAAGCAATAAGTAAGTAAATAAGTGAAAACACGTTTTTAAATGAAGTACAAAATAAAATATTATATTAACCATATTTCTTTTCCTTTTCTACCCAATGGAATATACACTACACAGACTATTCTACACTTTTCTTTTTCTATTTAACAATATACATATATTTTTAGTGACTATTGTATTAGTGTGATAAAACATTTTAAACCTAAAATTTTGATTCTGTTTTGCTTAAAAGAGAAATTATGGGTCACAGATATTTGATGGAAACCTTGGAAAGACAGAATCTTTTTTTTTTTGCTTGTTTTTGTTTATTTATTTTATTAATTTTTGACAGAGAGACAGAGAGAGAGAGAGAGAGACAGACAGACAGACAGAACTGAACTGGGGGAGCTCCCAGTTCAGCATATGGTTCCGCACGGGCCGGGGCCGGGACTAGATCCTCGGTCCCCAGCGCTGCAAAGTGAGCGCTTTGCCCACTGAGCCATCCCGGCTTCCCCAACGAAAGACAGAATCTTACTGACCCAAGAACTTTTAGAATTTATTTATTTATTTATTTATTTATTTATTTATTTATTTATTTATAGATTATTAGATTTATTTTATTGACAGGGAGAGAAGGGGAAGGGGTCAGAGCAGTCTCTATAGTTCTACACTATTAGTTTTTCAACATAGTTTCATTCCACACAGGTGGGTGTGGAGCCTTGGAGGGTGGAAACTGGGCCAGGGGCCATGGCGTGGAAGGCATGCCGCATGAGCCAGAGCCAAACTGGGGGCCTCCTACACTGAAGCTTACCCCTGTGAGAACCTAACTGGGCTTCCCCCCCACCCCACACACATATGGGAAGCACACCATAGTTCAGCATATGGGTCTACACAGGCCGGGGTCAGGGTCAGGGTTGGAACCAATGGAGAACCGGCACTGGGGGCAGGACTTGATCCTCAGACTTCAGGGCTGCAAAGTGAGTGCTCAACCCACTGAGCCATACCCACTGAGCCACACCAGCATCCCTGAGCTTTTAGAATTTAAAGTCATGCTTATTATTCTGCTCAGTAAAGATAATAAAGTGAATTTTATATTTTGGCAACTATAGAAGCACAATGAACAAAGAGCACTAGTCAGGTAGAGCAAGGTCTATGTGTGCTCTGTTTCTGTCATACTAAATAATTTTTCTCTTCAGTGTGTACTTAAAGAAAGCAAATAGCTCTCTAAGAGAGTAAACTGTTAACTTCAAAATCTTTATTTAATCTCCCAGAATGTAACTTTTCACTTTAATGCTTGTAATAATCACATAGCTTATAAACATGTTTGTTAAAGGAAATCATAATTATTCATTTAATCTATAGGTTATATACAGAGGGAACCAAAAAATGTATACACATTTTAAGAAAGGAAAATAACTATTAAAATTGTAAAACTGATAACAAAAGATGAATAGATTTACAAGTCACTCTGGACTTCTGCAATTACAAGAAGTGCTCAAAGTGGTTACCATCAGCACCCAAACACTTCTGATTATGGTGAAATACTGTTTGAGCAACGTTGACCAAAGTGTCCACTTGTATTGCTGCACACGCCATTTCAATTTACAACACATCTCAAACTTATCACAAATATGTGCAATTGTTAGGCATGTTGGAGGTGCTATTGCACTCATGCCTCCATTTTTGCTGTACTTCCACAATGTTCTCGAATTTCAAATACCACTTCAAAATGGTCTTGTGCTCCTTGAATGACAACTGTGCTTCTGCCATTTTATTTGACTGTCCTTCCTGTCACATGGTGATGCTAGCATTCATTTGATTAATGTCATCTTTTGAGCGAACATCATACTACACATTGCTACCTTAATTCAATTCCACTTCAAAAAGTATACGTAGATAACACCTCTTAAAATGTGTATATGGGGAGAGCTGGGGGGGAGTGGGGAGTGGACACCGGATATATGGTGATGGAAGGGGAGCTGATTCTGGGTGGTGGGCACACAATGTGATGCATGGGTGATGTGATGTGGACTTGTACATCTGGACACTATCTAATCGTTACCAATCAATGCCACCCCAATAAATTTAACAATAAGAATAAATAAATAAAAAATATATATATATATTAAAAAAAGAACTGGGCAATGGCCTCCAGGAGGCTGATGTGCTGCAAATCGGCATCCAGTGCACGCTGTTACTTTTCTCATGGCCACGATTCACTGGTCCAGGAATCAAAGGGCAGACGTGAGGGCAGCACCGCTCACTATTACTCCTAGCAGCTCCCATTCCTGTAATCAGATGCTCTGCTGGTCTAGACATTGTGTTTCCAGAGGGAGAAAGGCCTCCACCAGGAGGCCCAACAATGACTCCATTGAGCTAGAAGTTTAGACATCACCTGGCCACTTTGGGATCCTCTTGCCTCTCAACCAACAAGCAAAGAAGGAAGTTTACTGTGCTGGCTGGACTGATTGACCCAGACTACCGAAGGGAAATTGCTCTTCCAATGCACAGTAGAAATGGAAAGAATGGTCTAGAATACAGGAGATTCCTTAGGGTGTCTCTTAGTACAACCTGCAGAAATGCTAATGGTCCAGCTTTTAGGAATGAAGGTTTGGATTGCTCATCAAAGAACCAAGACCAGGGGAAGCCGGGATGACTCAGTGGGTTAAGTGCCCACTTTGCAGCCCCAGGGACCGAGGATCAAATCCCGGTCCCGGCCCGTGCAGACCATATGCTAAACTACGGTGTGCTTCCCATGTGGGAGGGCCCCAGTTTGATTCTCGCCCCTCAGTTCAGCCCCTGGCTTGAGGGGGCATGCCTCCCATGCGGGAGGCGCCCAGGTCCCACCCTGTGCGGCCCCTGCCCACCTGTGTGGAACAAAACCATGTCGAAAACTGGTGAAGTTCAATTATGGAGACTGCTCTGGGCCCTCCCCCTTCTCTCTGTCTCTCTCTGTCTCTGTCAAAAACAATATAATAAATCTTAAAAAAAAAAAAAGTGTGTATTGTTTTGGCATCCTTGGTATACTATAAAAAATTAAATGTGTTCAACTAATCTGTATATGAAGTTACCATCCATGTGATCAAAATTCACCATTTTATATTGCAGTTTCTCTGATTAATCAAAAGACTTCATTCAAATCCATTATGTCCAACTTTTTTTTGCAGGCTGTTTGAAATAAAGGTACTTTGATCAGTTTCATGTGTAAATTACAATGCAAAGCCTTACTCTAGCATAGTATTTCTATGTATGAATGAGCTTAATTTATTTGACTATCCCCCTGTAGGTGGATAGTTAGGACGGTTCCAATACTTTACCTTTAAAACAATACTACTATGAATGTCATGTCTGTATATATGAGGGCTGTCTGGAAAGTATCCAGCCATGTAACCATTCCCATTATATTGACAATTGCAGGGTTTTTTTCCAGACAGTATACAGTGTGTGTGTGTGTGTGTGTGTGTGTGTGTATGTATTCGTTCTACTGGTAGGAATATGAGGATAAATTCCTGTAAGTAGAATTTCTAGGTCAAATGTGTTTGTAATTAATATTTTTTTAAAGATTTATTTTTATTGGTTTTTGACAGACAGAGACACAGATAGAGAGAGGCAGAGAAAAGGGGGAGGGCCCAGAACAGTCTCCATAGTTGACAGCATTAGTTTTCCATATAGTTTCACTCCACAGGTGGGCACGGAGCTGTGCAGGGCAGGAACTGGGCCAGGGGCTTCCACATAGGCCCTGGAAAGAACTGAACTGGGAGTACACCCCAGCTCAGCATATGGGTCCACATGGGCCGGAGCCAGGATTTGATCCCTAGTCTCCAGGGCTGCAAAGCGAGTGCTTAACCCACTGAGCCATCTCAGCTTCCTGCAATTAATATTTTGATAGATATTTTAAAATTTACCTCCCATAAAAAGGTTGCTGATATATCTTATTTACTTAAAAATGTTTAAGATATTGTAAATATCTTTTGTGACCAATGATATAATACAGAGATTTAAAAAAAATAATAGGCAACAATTTTTTTGCTCTTTCCATTGTCCTTGACACCTATCCTACCTCTTTGAGGTAGTCCATGATATTACAGTGATGTGTGTGTCCTTCCAAACATATTGTTTCCACATACATATGTCATCATACACATACATATACATCTATATATACTCATCCCTATTTGTACATATATAGTGATTTTTGATCTTGATTTGAAATGAAATAATACTGAATATTGATCCTGAAATGAAATAATACTTCATATATTATGAACAAATTTCTTTTTTTTCCCACTTCACATTTATTATTGTTTTTCTATAAATCAGTACTCAGTTGTACTAATTTAAAGGGAGACAAAATAAACCCTGAATTTGTTTATTAAAAATTGTGTATTTATTTCAACATGTTTAAACTTCAGTCATCTTCAAAGTACTCTGTGTTTGATACACCTATTGAGACGCTTTTTCCACTGCTTACAACAATTTTTGAACATGTCAATTTTGTTGCCTTTAAGTGCTTCTGCCATTTTTTTAGTTTAACCTCTTTCACATTGGCCAAACATTTCACTTTGAGGGCTTTTTTTCATCCTGGAAACAAACAAACAAAAAATTGTCAGTTGGGGCAAAATCAGATGAATAGGGAGGGTGGAGCTCAGGGGTCATGCTATTCTTAGTCAAAAATGGCTGAACATGCAGTGAGGTGTGGGCAGGTTCATTGTCATGCTGAACATTGTTCTGGCACATCACCCATCCTGAAATGGGCGAACACATTGAAAGAGTCTCAAAAAAAAAAAAAAATTTACTTAAGTTGAATGCAGCCTCTCACAACACCACCAGCTGGTACACTGATCCAGATGGGTTCCTAGAACACTCACCTAGCACAGGAAGCTTGTACTATAAGGGGCCCACCCTCCAAAAGATAATTTCATTTTGGGAGGAGGGTTCTCCCTCATATATTATTCTCTTTCTATTATATATAACTGTCTGTATGCATATACGTATATTCAAATACATACAATTTTATCTAAGCAGAATTATAAGCATATATTTTATTTTTGTACTTTATATACCGGTATGTTGTTTTTAAATGCCTTTTTTGAGGGTGGGGGAAGGGCTTCCCTCTCATATTCCTTTGCATCGGCCAGCCATATCACCTATTCCATCTCCTTCAAAGGCAAACCGCATTAACAATTTCATTATGCTCCTTTAGAGAAATGTCTATTCAGGCCTTTTACCCATTTTTTTTATTTATTTTTTTTATTGGATTGTTTTTTTTGTGTTTTTTTTATTGGATTGTTTGTTTTTTTGGTGTTGAGTTGTATGAGTTTTTAATAAATTTTGGATGTTACCCCTTATCAGATGTTTCATTAGCAAATATCTTCTCCCATTCAGTAGGATCTTTTCATTTTGTTGATAGTTTCCTTTGCAATGAAAAAAATTTTTAATTTGATGTAGTCCCATTTGTTTATTTGTTCTTTTGTTTTCCTTGCATGAGGAATTATATCAGTAAAAATATTACTAAGAGTGATGTTTGAAAGTTTACATTCTATGTTCTAGAATTTTTATGGTTTTTGGTTTCACATTTAAGTCTTTAATCCACTTTGAGTTTATTCTTGTATATGACAAAAGAAGGTCATCCAATTTCATTTTTTATTTGCATGTATCTGTCCAGTTTTCCCAGTATCATTTATTGAATTGACTATCTTTACCCCAATGCAAATTCTTGCTTTGTTTATCATAGATTAATTGACCATATAGACATGAATTTATTTTTAGGTTCTCCATTTTGTTTCATTGATCTATATGTCTATTTTCACACCAGTACAATGATGTTTTGATTACTATGGCTTTGTGGTATAATCTGGTAGCATGATACTTCCAGCTTTGTTCTTCTTTCTCAAGATTGCTGTGGCTATTCTAGGCCATCTATGTTTCCATATAAATTTTAGAATTATTTTTTTCTAGTTCTGTGAAAAATGCCATTGGTATTTGGTAGGGATTGCATTGAATCTATAGATTGCTTTTTAACCAAGTTAATTCTTCAATTCATGAGCATGGTATACTAGGTCTGACAATTAAGTTCACAAACTCATCCTAGAAAAAGTGCTACACACCTCACTGCTGAATATCACTATGATCACCTTCAAAGTACTTCCCTTGGGAAACTATGCACCGAAGCCAGCACCTAGTCCACCCTTCAAAGCAATTTTGGAACTCTTTCTGGAATGGCCATCAGAACCATCATCATATTACACTTCATGTCCTGAATTTCATTGAAATGTCTTACTTTCCAAATTTCCCTTTTTTTTGGGGGGGGGGGGGTAATAGAAAAAAAGTCATTGGGGGCCCGATCAGGTTAATAGGGAGGGTGTTCCAATACAGCTATTTGTTGACTGGCTAAAAACTCCTTCACAGGCAGTGCCCTGTGAGCTGGTGCATTGTCATTATGCAAGAGCCATGAGTTGTTGGTGAAAAGCTCAGGTTGTTTTTGTTTAACTTTTTCATGCAGTATTTTCAGCACTTCTGAATAGTCAACTTAGTTAACTGGTTGTACAGTTGGTACAAATTCATAATGAACAATCCAATTCTGCGGATATAAAAAATGTTGAGCAGCATTATTCTGACTCTTGATTTGGGCTGCCTGAACTTTTTGGTTGTGGAGAATTGGCTGACTTCTATCGTGCACTCTGACATGTGGGTTTTTTTCAGGGTTGTATTAGTACATCCATGTTTCATCACCAGTGATTACATGGCCCAAAACATCATCTTGCCTCTCTAAAAGGTCTTTGAAAACTTCAACTCTCCTTTGCTTTTGTTGATCAGTGAGCTCCTTCAGGATTATTTTTTGCACACTCCTTTTTTATGCCAAGATTTTCAGTTCAGATTTTCCTAACTGTTTTTCTATTGGTGTTTACTTGGTCTGTTATGCTTCTTGAAGTCAGCTGATAATTTTCACACACAATTTGATGCATTTTTGCAATGTTTTTGTCAGTTCTGCTCATTATGGACACCCTGACCTCTTTTCATTAGTGATGTTTTCTCTCCTCTCAGAAAAATGTTTAATCCTTTTGTACATTGCTGTTTCTTTATGACTTTATCTCCATCAATTTGGACTAACACATCCCTGATTTCACTTTCACTTTTACTAAATTTAAACAACAAATGTAATGTTTGTTCATTACTATAAATCAAGCTTCTACATTCTCACAATGACACACAAAAAACACGCAAACACAATAATGAATGCCATTCAGAAAGTTACCGCCACACGTCGACACAAATACAGTTGTGAGACACTGATCTACCAAGGGTATGATAGTTTACTGAGTTGTTTAGTGCTGCCAATGTCAGTGCACCATGCCAAGTTTGCGAACTTAATTGTCAGATTTAATTTATAAAATATGTTTCCATTTATTTGAATTGTCTTTAATTTTTTTCTTCAATGTCTTAGTTCCTGGGTTAAATTTATTCCTAGGTGTTTTATTTTTCGGATGCAATTGTAAATGGAATTGTTTTCTTGATTTCTCTTTCTGCTAGTTCATTATTGGTGCATAAAAATGCAACTGATCTCTGAATACTAATTTTGCATCCTGCTACTTTACTAAATTTATTTATTAGTTCCAATTGTTTTGTGGTGGAATCTTTGGGAATCTCAATATATGGTATCATGTCATCTACAGATAATAACAGTTTTACTACTTCCTCTTCCATTTGGATGCCTTTTATTTCATTTTCTTATCTGACTGTGGTGGCTAGAACTTCCAGTACTATGTTGAATAAAAGTGGTGAAAGTGGGCATTCCTGTCATTTTCCTGATCTTAAGGAGAATGCTTTTAGCTTTTCCTCATTGACTTTGATATTAGCTGTGGGTTTGTCACATATGGCCTTTATTATGTTGAGATATGTTCCTTCTATTTCGATTTTGCTGAGAGTTTTTATCATAAATGGATGCTGGATTTTGTTAAATGCTTTTTCTGCATTTATTGATATGGCTATATGATTTTTATTATTTGCTTTGTTTATGTGGTGAATCACATTAATTATTTTGTATTTATTGAACCAGTGCATACCAGGAGTGAATCCCACTTCATTGTGGTATATGATCTTTTGAATGTACTGCTGAATTCAGTTTCCTAATATTTTGTTGAGGATTATTACATCTATATTAATTAAGACATTGGCCTACAAGTTTCCATTTTTGTAATTTTTTTGTGATTTTGAAATCAGGGTAAAGATGGCCTCTTCACATGAGCATGAGTCTTGCTTTCTTATCCATACAGCTACCATATATCTTTTGATTGGAGCATTTAATTAATTTACATTTAAAGTGAGTTTTGATAGGTACATATTTATTGTCATGTTATCTATATTTTTTATCTTCATTTGTTTATTTCTTTTTCTGCTTAAAGAAGTCCTTTTAGCATTTCTTGTAACACTGGCTTGGTGGTAATGAATTCCTGTGGCGTTTTCTTGTCTTGAAAGCTCTTCATTTCTCCTTCAATTTTAAATGATAGCCTTGCTTGGTAGAGTAGTCTTGGTTGTGGGCCATTGTTTTTTATTATTTTGTATACTACCTGCCACTCCTTTCTGGCCTGCAAAGTTTCTACTGAGAAATCAGCTGATAATCTTATGGGAGCTCCCTTGTAAATATTAATAACTAGTTTTCTTTCTCTTGCTGTTTTTTGGGGTTCTCTTTTTGTTTTTCACCTTTGCCATTTTAATTATGATGTGCCTTGGTGTAGACCTATTTTGGTTCATATTTTTTGAGACTTTCTGAGCTTGTATGTTTATTTCTTTTGCCATATAAGGAAAGTTTTCAGTTATTATTTCTCCAATTAGGTTTTTAATTCCTGTTCTCTCTCTTTTCTTTCTGGTACACCTGTCATGTGTATGTTGTTATTCTTGATGTTGTCCCACAGGTTTCTTAAGCTAGTTTCATTTTGTTAAACTCTTTTTTCTTTTTGTTGTATTGTTTGGGTGTTTTCTTCTACTTCATCTTTGAAATCGCTGATTCTGTTCTCTGCTTCATTTAATCTGCTACTGATTTCTTCTAGTGTAGTCTTCATTTCAGTTATTGTATTCTTTATTTCTGACTGGCTGTTCTTTTATGGTTCCTAAGTTCTTCTTTATATTTGCTATCTCTTTGTTGAAATTCTCCCTGGGTTTCTTAAGTGTTCTTATGATTCATATTTTAAACTTTTTCTGGTAGGTTGGTAACCTCTCTTTTATTTAGTTCTATTGCTGGTGGTTTCTCCTGTTCTTTTATTTGGAACATCTTTTCTTATTTCTTCATTCTGGCTGCCTCTCTGTGTTTGCTTCTATGTATTAGTTAGCTCTTTTATGTCTCTCAAATTTTACTGAATGGCCTTAATGTAGTAGGTGTCCTGTACGATCCAGTGGCACAGACTCCCTGATCTCCTGCGTGTTGCAGGAATGTCCCTTGAATGCATTGTGTGTGTTCTCCCATTGTGGTTGAGCCTTGATTGCTTTTGGAAGATCAGTGGATGGGGTTGACTCCTAGGCTGACTGACTGTGCAGATTGGCTATACCTGTGTGTATGAACTGCTGTGTGGGGGATGGCCCCTGCGAGTGGAATTCATGCTCGTGGGCTCTAGTGCCTATTGAGACCACCCTTAAGGTATGCCTCTTGTGGGGCTAATTCAATAGTGCTCTGGTGTGGGCTAAAACTGGCCTCTGGATGTGTTGTTTCTGGTGTCTCTCGAGAGGGGCTTCTGTGCAGGTCAATTTCAGCCTTGCCTGGTAACAGCCCCCAGCTACCTGGTAGGAGCCACAAAGTTGTATGTGGTTGATGATGCCTTTCTTGGACCTGGAGGCACGTGGGGGTGGCCTTGCTCTGAACTGAGGCCGCTGCCACCAGTAGTGGATCTGAGGCAGCTAAGCCAAAGGCCCTGGGCCCCCTAGGCATATAGCCACTGTCTGGCTGCCTGTAAGGCACAGCTGTTGAAAGTGTCCCCTTTGGCGCTTGTGCTGGTTGAGCCTGTGTTGGGAGTGCCCTCAATGGTGTAGACCTAGCTGGGCAAGGTGGAGTCCCAGGAAGACCTGAGGGGTGGCCAGTAGTTTTTATAAAGTTAATGCAGATTCAGTTCCTACACCAGTGCCTGGTATGTGACCACCTTACACAGCAACCCTAGAACACCCCAGCCAGCCACCACTTGCCTCAGAGTAGTGCCTGCCGTATGACCACTTTGCAAAACATCCTTAGAATGTTGCAGCCAGCCACTGCTTGCCTCAGGTTTGCAAATGCCCAAAAGATGCCCAAGTGTAAATGCAGTGCAGGTGTTGATTCACTGTCTACCACCAAAGGCTCCCGGATCATCAAAGGCTTTCTGCCACTGTAAGCTTTCCCAGCTTGGAGGTGGGGCTACCTCCCCACCCCCTCCCCACCCCCAGGTGCTGGGAGTGCTTCTGGAAATGCAGCGCCAGGTGGGTGGGTGAGATTCCAGGGAATTATGGTGTGCGGGCCAAGACTACAAAATCAGTGCAATCTTGGCTCCTGCAATGGTGCCTGGCCTTTGACCACCCCACAAAAAATGCCCCAAGACAACTGTGATCAGCTACTGCCTACCTCAGGCCCTCAGGTCCCTGAGAGATGCCCAAGAGACACTACAGCACAGGTGCTGAGTCACTGCCTCCCACCAGCAAGCATTTCTCTGGCCACTGTGGCTGGTCCACCTCTGCAAAAAGGTTTCCGCAGCCTGTGGGTTGGGGCCAGCAGCCCAACGTCAAGAGAGCCCCCAGGGTGATATAGCACCAGCTGAGGAAGGGGGAGGAGAAGAAGAGGGGAAGGAGGAGAGGAACCAGAGCTTCACCAAGGTGATGCGCTGGTAAGGATTCCACCAAATCAGTGTAGTCCCAGACTTGGCTTTTTGGGAGAGGGCTCAACATTGAAAAGATGGCGCCCTCCTGTAGACTACACGTGTCAGGCACCACACTGGGACGACAATGGTTCCTGTTCCTCCAGCCCCTGTGCCAGAGCCACACAACTCAGTCTTTTTCTCCAGGTCCCTAGGCCTCCAAAGCTGCTGCCCCTCCACCAGAGACCAGGTGTTTTGCAAGAGAGTAAGTCTGTGTGTGGGCTCTACAAGAGTGCGCCTGGGTTTCCAGACACCTTCCCTCTCACTGGGAGGGGCAGCCAGTCCTCTCTGATTCTCACTGCCAGGTATTACGGAAACTTCTCTTCCAGGCACAGGATACCTGGGCCTGGGAGCCCAGTGTAAGATTGGTACCTCCCCCTCTTCAGGGGACCTCTGCCAATGAGCTGTCCCTCCCAGTGTTCAATCACTATCTGTGGGCTCAGCCCATTTGGCATCTTCACCCTCTTACCAGTCTCAATGTGGCCTCTTTTTTATATCCCTATGGGTTCTCTGCTTAGCTGCTCTTCAGATGACTCATGCAGTTGACGGTCCTATAATTTCTTTGTAATTTTGGTATGATCCTGGCTTGCAGTAGGCATAGCATCTACCTAAGCCACCACCTTGCCACTACACTAATTTAATAAGTGAAGCTAACAACTCTAAAGTACCAAGCTTGACTAGGAATACATTTTGTTATCAAATACACAAGCTTTAACTTATCCGAATACTTCCTTATATTTCTTGAGAATCTGCTGAATTTACCTTTTTAACATGTTTTGGAGAGATGCCTAATAAGTCTATATGTCCCTTACAAAACTATGAGATAATGGTTATAATGTATCTTTATTAAGGAATACCATGAAGTGGTTTAAATTAAATGTAGTCCTAACTCTAGTGAGAAGGAGAAATGATTAGCACATATTGTTAAGTGAAGAAAGCAAATTCCAGAACAAAATATATTTGTATTATGTTTCTATTTATATTTTTTAAAAAGCCACATATGTACAAAAATGCATACAAAAATGACTACCATGACAGTGGCAGAGATAGTATTAGACAAAAAAATATTCTGGACTAATAGCACTAAATTGATCACAGTGGTTACATAATATCAATGAATGGGAATGAGACTAAGGATAGTGAAATAGATCTTCACTTTTTACCCTAGATACTTTACTACTGTTTGAATTTCTCTAATTAGAATACATTCAGGTGTTATCTACATTATTTTAAAAATGATTAAACAAACAATTCCCTCTATTGCTTAGGTTTAGTTTCAGTGACAGAAATTTAAGTAACGTTAAAGGTCCTTTCCCTCTGTATGTAGTCCTCAGCCTACAAGCTGCTTCCAGGCCCTTGCTCCCTCACCTCTCGCATGTGGCTCCCATTCTCAGGAAACAAGAAGTGCTTCAGCCATCATTCCTACATCCCAGGCAGCAAGCTGAAGGATGGAACGAAGGAGGCCAGGTTCCAGAAAACAGCCACACGGCACTTGCGTGCATTCCGTTAACCAAAACCTCTTTCCATGGCCATACCTTGCTGCAAGGTAGACCAGGAGGTCTAGTGTAGCCTTTGTCCTGGTAACCAACTACCTACCGTAGCTTAAAAATCAGGGTTTCTGCTATAAAGAAAGAAGGGAGGATGCGTAACATAGCATCTAATTCAGGACATTTCAAATTATTGTACACAGAAGTTTGGAAGGACTGCTAAGATAAAGTGAAGGCGATTTGTAGAAGGTGTAGGTATACTGAAGAATGTTGATGTTAAGGAAGGTCACTAAAGAAAGAATATGTAACTAGAGATAGAGATCCGGAAGTGGCTGGATGGTTTGAATAGATCTGCTTCCATGTATTTGGAGCAGCCTATACCAAGACTCAAGGTAGAAAGGAAACATGAAAGTAATAAGAGGAAAGAAAATAAAAGAAAGAAAGTTCATAAATCTTTCTCCATAAGTGAAATTGTGGTGCCCAATTGAGAGACGGAGCTATTGGACACAAAAGTCCCTAACCTTGAAACCAGAAAGACCTGGCTTTGCTGACAGCATAATGTCAGTGAAGTATAACTAAACACTCTTTGAGGGGATTTGGAGGAATAGTAAGAGGAACAATGAATGGAGACATTTATTTTTGTTTCTGTGTCTTATTTACATTTAATAAATCATGAGCAGGTGCTTGTGGATTTTGGCATACACTTCTCTATAACTATAAAATTAGAAAGTGAAACTTAAATAAAGCCACAAATGTCACTTTTAAATTTTTAGTGACAATAGAAGAGGATATTATTTAATCTGCCTTCTAAACTATTACAACATAAACCATTGCACAACATTTTTTCGCTTCGCCTAATGCCCACTCCTTGTCTGATAGTGTATTTTGGAGAGAACAGTGCACTGCTCAAGTTGGCCAGTCCTCGCTTTAAACAGTGTTTTCTTTTTTTAATATTTTTTTTTATTTTGTGGGAAACTGATTTGTAAGTGACTGGACTGGTTTAACAGTCTCAGATAATGAAATCAAATATTACTGACAGCCTTTGAAATGAAAGTCACAGTCTCTGAAAGTATTGAAATGTACATATTTCTCCTGCCAACCTCCTTCAGTATTCTGAGGAAAAACATATTATTTCATGTCCTTACAACGGTTTTATATTTTAACAGAAGACTTCATGATACTTGAATATTGATAGTCTATCTTAACTGAAACAGTCTTAAGAATTAAGCTATTGGTCTTTGGTCTTTCAAGATGTTCGCACTAATTTCATGTGCACATAATGAAAACAACAAATAAATTGATAAGTATTAAATATTTAAGAAATATTTTTTCTTTATTTATTACCAACCAACGCTAAATAAGAGGAACTGGGTTAATTTTGAAACCCTCAGTTTCATTTCCTCTAAACTACCGTAATAGCTATTGCTGGCCACTAGCGGGTTCTTTCCTTTGCAGGAAGTTGCAAAATTGAAAGAGAAAGCAGTTGGCATTATAGCATTATTTTTAGCTCTCCTCTGATTCGTATAAAGCTGCAGTCCTCATTTTATCTCATGGCAACTGTCATAACTATTCAAGGAACAAAAATGAAGCAAAAGGGAGGAACAGGGAATTGTGCCAAAGGACATATGCAGGGTTATTACCAAGAAGTTGAGTTGCATTAATCCAGACAGTTTGAGAGCTTTTTGGTGCTGCTCTGCTCCAATGCAGGAGGGCCTCTACCACAGTGCAAAAACTCAAATGCTGCCTAAATTGGGTCTCTCCAAGGCCAGGTATCAGTGCCCTTGGAGAAGTTAAGCTTGTGAGTTTCACACCTTCCTCTGAATTATTAGTACCATGGTAACTCTGGTACCTAACCCTTGAAGGCCAGGAGTAGTTGCAATGATGAATGATTTACAAACTGAGTTTAAAATAGCAAGATGGTCTATCTTTGCAAAATTTCATTTAATTCAGCTCAGCAAAGCAGTGCATATTAGTTTTGATCAGTAGTTGGCAAACTGTGGCTTGCTGCCACTTTTTGTACCATCTGCAAGCTAAGAATTACTTTTACATTTAAAAAATTTTTACATTTTTAATAGGTTAAAAATTAAAATAATATTTCATGACATATGAAAATTATATGAAGTTCAAATTTCAAATTTTGTGGAAATTTGTTTTCTCTTATTATTCATAAGTACCTACTGACCTGTAAAACCTAAAATGTTTAGTACCTGGCCCTTTACAGAAAACGTTTGCAAACGTTTAGAAGAGCATGGAATTCAGCATCAGACAAATCTGGACTGATCTCCAGGCTGCCATTTAATAATTGTAGGGCATACAAATATTTAGCTTTCAGAGTTAAATCAGATAATGCATTTTATGTACTTAACACAATGCCTATCAGATGGTAAGGAATCCACACAATACTATTGTTCTTGATGATGGTTTACCATACAGTGACTGAGAATAAAGAAAATTGCAAAACTGTGTAAATTTTAAAGTTATATTAGGAACAGTAATAGATTCTACACGATTACACCGTGAGAATTTTAAAACTTATTTTAAAAGGCATTTTGGATTAAATAACAACAAAGGCTCACTCACAATAGAATGGATAAAATTGGTATGTCCTGTGTTAAGATAGAAGTAAAAACAGTCACACCCAGACATGTAAGGAAGGCTGAGATTGCAAGCCATATATCTGAATAAATCAAAACCCTCTTTAGACACATGCTTGCTACCTTCTGTCCAATTATTAGAGTTAGAAAGGAAAATGGCAAAATGCCACAAAATTCATAGATAGATATCTTGATGGAGAGTATTATGGAAACGGGCTAAAGGAAAGATTTTACTGACCTGTAATCTTTATACTCGTACTATGGCTCAATCAGGAAATTATCACAAATAGATTCTATGGGTAACTCAATTCTGCTCAGAAAGCCAGGACTTAAAACTACTGGAGGCAAGACCTGAAGGCAGTGCTTCTATGCAAATTCACACTGGCACCACTATATTTTGATAACAGGTGAGACTCTAACTTTTATTTTTAAGATTTATTTTATTGTCTGAGAGAAGGTGAGAGACAGAGAGACAGAGGGAAGGGGAGAGGACCCAGAGCAGTCTTGTAGTTGTACATCATTAGTTGCAACATAGTTTCAGTTCACACAGGTGGGTGTGGGACTGAACAGGGCAAGAAGCAAATGGGGGCCTCCTGCATGGGAGGCAAGAGCCTTTGCTGCCATCACAGCATCTATCAGTTGCGCCACAGTTCAGCACATGGGTTTGCACAGGCTGGGGCTGGGATTCAATCCCTGGACCTCACGGTTGCAAGGCAAGCGCTCAACCTTTTGAGCTATCCTGGCACCCCCGAGACTAACATTTTTAATAGCAGTTTCATTGGGATAAAGTTTATATTCCATATAACATACTTACTCTAAGGTGTAGAACTCAGTGTTTTTTAGTATATTCAGAATTGTATTACCATCACCACAATCAATTTTTGAACATATTCAGCACCTCAAAAGTATACCTGTTAGCAGTCAATCCCCTCAGTCCCCCAGTCCCTGGTAACAAGTCTGTTTTTTGTTTCTATGGATTTACCTCTTATGGACATTTCGTATATACACAATCATGCAATAAATATGTAGTGTTTGAATGCCTTATTTCAATCAGCACAATGCTTTCAAGTGTCATTCACCTTAATAGTGAGTATCAGTACTTTATTCATGTTTATTGTGAGATAATTTTCCATTGATTTCCGTTTGTTTATCCATTTGTCAGGTGATGGACATTTTGGGGTGCCTTTAACTTCTGAGCACTGGGTAAAACTTTCTGCCTAACTGAGGCTATATACTATTATAGCAATACTTGTTGGTCACCTTGACTAAGCCAGTCTTATAGGGCACAGGTTCCTCTTGGTGAGAGACAAATGATGTTAATATAACATTCAGCCAGAGCCATGTAAGAGAGTCTCCAAGAATGTGCCTGAGAAATTTTTAGGAGGTGGACAGGGCTGTAACCACTTCTCTTCAGGCAGTAATGCAGTGCTGTCCATAAGAGCAAAATCCTGCAAATCATTGACTGGAATTGGATGAATAAATTACCATATAGTCAAATACTGGTGATTATGATAGAATATGAGTATAACGTAATGGTGGAGTTGAAATATGTAGCTAATCCCAGTTTATATTTTATATGATACTCTTTTTATGAAGTTCAAAGACAAGCAAAATTAAACTGCATGTTGTCTGAGGACATATATATGTGGTAAAATTAAAAAGAAAAGAAGGAATAAGGAATAACTCATCATCAATTCGTGATAGTGGTTACCATCTTAGGGGCAAGGCAAAGGGTTGGAATAGAAGAGGGGCACATACGTGTAACTTACTGGCAATGTTCTTGCATAAGGGGTGAGGGCAAAGTAGTTCATTACAAATATATGAGTATAAATACAAAGGAGAGCCATTCATGGATTAATGATGAGTGTCATAAATGAACTCAGGTTACCTAAGGTTCAAACAATGACAAAGAACAATAAATTAATATATGTACATTGTAAAAAATGTTAATATACATGTAAAATACCCAATTATAAAATATAAAGATTTTGATTATTCCTTCGGGTAGAAAAATGATCTTTCCCCTATGTATTAAAAATATATATATTTTTAAAATATTTATTTTATTGATTTTTGACAGAGAAATAGCGAGAGACAGAGAGAAGGGGGAAGGCCCAGAGCAGTCTCCATAATTAACATTAGTTTTTCATATAGTTTTACTCCACAGGTGGGCACAGGGCTGCGCAAGGCAGGACCTGGGCCAGGAGCCTCCCACATAGGCCCGGACAAGAACTGGACTGGGGGCACTCCCCAGTTCAGCATGTGGTCCGCATGGGCCGGGACTGGGATTCAATCCTCGGATCCTTGGTCCCCTGGGCTTCAAAGCAAGCACTTAACCCTCTGAGCCATCCCAGCTTTCCCAAAAGATTTTTTTAATGATACTAAAAATTGTCAAGTTGATAAAGTCTATGCCCAGTGGGAACTGTTTATTTATGTCAGACTACAATACTTCCAGGCTCCAACCAGCCTGACCTCAGCTCTGCCTTCCGTCGTTATAGGAATGCTGCGGGTGCACACAAAGAGCACGAGCCAGGCTGGTCAAGGAGCCCTCAGTGGGTGCAGACAACACGCCCAGGGGCGTGCCCGGCTCCTTTGGGGCGTGTCTACGAGGCCAGTCGGTCGTCAGCCAGAGCTCAGGTAATGCGGGCGGGGGCGGGAGCCGGAGGAGCCACGCGTCGCGGTGTGATGACGTCAAGGTCGCGCCGGCTGTGTCGTGCTTCGCGTGCGTACCTCCTTTTCGGCGTCTTGGTCCCAGCTCTTGAGCTGAGGGAGAAGTGTGCTGTTGGCCAGCATGTTACAGGCCGTTGGCGCTGTAGGCGAGGAAGAGGAGCAGGAGGAGGACTGCCCTGAATTGGTCCCCATTGAGAGGAAGCATATAGAGGAGGAGGAAAAGTCTGGCCCCGGCGCTAAGATCCCAGTCACAATTATCACCGGGTATTTAGGTAACTAATCATCCCGGTCAGAAAATGTTGTGAACGCTGGTGTCCTGGGATTTTGGGGGGCTGACTGTGCCTCCTTAGGTACGGGGCTTTCTGACTTATTTATAGCTGATGTCTGAGCTAGGGGCTGGGTCACATGGTGCCCATCTGGGTTGCTTCTCATCCCGGGGGTTAAGGATGCTCAGATCCCTCTGTGTTAGATTCGTATTTATCGATTGAGATTGAAAGTTAACTTTGCATTTTGAAACTAGTTCTGGTTTTCCTGTCTGGAGCCCAGACCCGCCCCCTAATTATCCATATGACCTTTACCAGGTTATCTTATGTTTAATACCTTACCGGTACTTGAAAATGGAAATAACACCGGCCACCTGTTTGAGTTTGTTTTCTTATATGGAAAATGGGTTGGGAAATAACCATCTCGTAAGTTTATTACCATTAAGGGGTGTCCTGTCTGGAAAATGCCCGACACGCTGAGGGGCATTCCTCAGTAGATTCCCCTTCCCACGAGTCAGTCTCTTTCAGCCAATCTCAATTTTTTTTTTTTTAGTTCTGTTTTTAAATCTCTGTAAGAGAAAGAATTAAGAATAGAATTACTGCTTTCCAAGACTATTTTTCAAACTGAGGTCGTTCAGGAGTTCGCAGGGACACTTTAATTCATAGGTTTGTGAACATGCTACAATTTCCAGAAGGACAGTTTATGTACTTTATTGGAAAAGTTTGAAAAATATTATTTTAAAACTTTACAGTTAAATAGAAGGGCTAGAATAAATACATAGCCATTTTAAAAGTATGGGGAAAGTTAAATGTAAAAAAAGTGAAACAGTTTAGGGAAAATAATACAATTCCTAGATGCTGCTAGAGACACAAACCTGGTGCTCCTGAGGAGGGCCTTTTACGTAAAAAGAAGAATTAAATCATTGGTGTTTCTCTTTTTTGCTTTGTAAACTAAGTTCATTCCCATTTTCACTCAGGACTAATTTTATAAAGGAATTTAGTTTTGGTATTTTTCCACTGTTACTCAGAGGCTGCTCTTCTGAGAAGTTGAGCAGATTTCTTATCCAAAACAGTATAGTTCAGACCTTCCCGTCTGGCCTTCCCCATTTCACTTGGTAGGCCCGGAGAGCATTGGACGTAGTGGTCTGAAGCTTTGGAGTGAGGATAGTTTCACTGCTTATTCTTGACCATTTTCTTTTTTTGGAGGGTGAGGGGATGCATTGTTCCTATGCTTCCATCACAGTTTTCTTCTTTTCCACCTACTTCTTTGGCTTCTTTTTAATCCTCCTGCTCTATCTTTTGAACCTCACACCCAGATAGTTTCTATTTTGATGTCCCATTGACATCTCAAACTCAACATGTCCAAAATTTCATGTTACCATCCCCTCAGTCCTTCTGCTCCTATGATTTCGACCACCTGGAATCCTCCAAAAACTTCATTACTAGTCTTGAGTCATGCTACCCTTTCATATATTCTCTGCCTTAATGATCTTTAAAAATGTCAGTCTGATTGTGTCACACCCTTCAGTGGTTTTTCCATTTGGGTTAAGGTTCAAATTCCTTAACATGAATTATAAGGCCCTTTGTGATCTGGCTCTTGACCTCTCCAGCCTGTGAAACTGTGGCCCATCTACACTGAACTAGTTTCACTTCCAAAAGGTGCCAAGTGTTTCAGCCGCTGGTATATTTTTCTTCTTCTTGCTCCTCTGGCTAAATGTCCCTCCTAAGTGCTCCATACATCTTACACATTATTAAAAATAATCATCCTGTGACTTGATTGCCTCTTCGTTGATCTGATTTCTACTCCACATCTCACTCCCTTAATGTTTCTAAGCTTCATGAAGGTAGAGACAGTTTGTTCTGTCATGCGCTTTTCTCCAGGGCCCAGCATAAAATCAGGTCTGTAGTAGACTTTTGAATGAATGACATGGCTTCACAATATGGCTATTATTAAGCCCTTCTAATTGTGTTAGGTCTCTTTCATCCACCCCTTCCTTTCCATTTTCCCTGCCACTGCCTCGTGCAGCACTTGCTTCCAGGGCCCCTGTAATACGCTTGGACTGGTTCTAAGAATCTCCTCATTGCCCTGCCACCTTAAGATCTGCTCCTTACGTTCTGTACTTCACACTTTAACGATGTTGAGGCTCCTAAAACACTAAACACAAGACTTCCATCCCTTCAACAACTTTTAAAGAACTATGACCTAAAAATGTTGAAGATATTTATATGCTACTACTCAACGAAGTCTCTCCTAGTTACATGCTAGAAATCTTGTTAAATATACTTCACAAGATGTATAGATATGTATAAGCTACGTGCCAGCAATGTTTGTAATAGCAAAACACCAGAATCAACCCAAATGTCCACCATCAGAGAAATAGAAAAGTGATGTATTTATATAATTAAACTTCACTACTGTGCAGTTAGGGTTATTTTTTCTCTCTCAGAATTTTGGTGTCTGGCTCACAAGACAAATGTTTTTCTTCTACTTCAGCTGATCATAATTAGGTTTAATATGCCACCTACTGGATAAAGTTAGTGTAGCTTTAGGAGTATCTTTTTTTTTTTAAGATTTATTTCATTGTTTGAGAGCAGATGAGGGAGAGAGTGAGAAAGAAAGGGCAAGGGCCCAGATCAGTCTCTGTAGCTGTACATCATTAGTTGTGAGTAGGTTTCATTCCACACAGGTGGGTGTGGGGCCATGCGGGGTGGGAACCAAACTGGGGGCCTCACACAAGGGAGGCAAGAACTTTCACCACGGGATGTGGCAGTTACCAGTTATGCTGCAATTCATCGTATGGGTTTTCATGGGTCAGAGCCAGGATTCGATCCCTGGACCTCACAGTTGCAAGGCAAGCAGTCAACCTGTTGAGCTATCTCAACATCCCCGAGTTTATCTTTCTAAATAGAAAATTTGTCTTTTGTCATTTCCTATATTCATTTGCCATTTTTGTATGTATGGTACCTATATGTAAAATTAATTGTAAAGATTCCTTTAAGCATACTAAAAATAGCCATATAGCCAGTTTTAATTCATGCTTGGTTAGTGATGAATGTTAAAAGATCTTTTGGGGGAGAAACCAGGATGGCTCAGTAGGTTGAGCACTTGTCTTGCAGCCCTGGGGTCCAAGGATCTTATTCTGGTCCTGGCAGACCCATATGCTGAACTAGTGAGGTGTGCTTCCTGTGTGCGTGCGTGCGTGCGTGCGTGCGTGTGTGTGTGTGTGTGTGTGGGGAGCGGGGGGCCTGCCAGGGTCCTGCCCTGTGCAGCACCTTGCCCACCTGAGTGGAATGAAACCATATTGAAAACTAATGATGTACAACTATGGAGACTGCTCTGGGCCCTCCCCCTTCTCTCTGTCTCTTTCTGTCAAAAACTAAAAAAGAAATCTATAAAAAAAAAAAAAAAAAAAGATTTTTAGGGAATTAAACCATACATTCTTGGCTAAGAAACATTGTTATCCTACAAAAGAATTTAAATATCTTATATTTTATAACTATTCCTTGGAAGCCATTACTTTAATAATTTATTTAATAGAAAATTTAGATGCTTATATTAATTATAAGTTATGTAGAAGTCATGTTATTTTTGTCATAAGGTTGAAGAAAGCTGTGTGATCCAACATGGAGGAGTATTTGTAAATATTTATAAAATGTCAACAGAACACTTTTAATGCTTTTCAAAGGGTACTTTTATCTTCCCCTAGAATAATTTTAGTTAAATATAAATTTTAGTTTGAAAAATAGCATATAAATTTTAAAAAACATTGTGACTATCTTTTTTGTGTCTTTAAAATTGGTCTTTAAATTTTGTTATTTAAAACAAATATATTTTTTAGGTGCTGGGAAGACAACGCTTCTGAACTATATTTTGACAGAGCAACATAGCAAAAGAGTAGCGGTTATTTTAAACGAATTTGGGGAAGGTAAGTAAAGTTCAATAAATGCCATGCTGCAAGAATTTGTAGGACAGTTTATTCCACTTTTGAATTGATATTCCATATTTGAAAATGAAAATGCAAGGCATTATAGTGTGAATACATTGATATGGATAGTTTTGGAAGAGTAATTTCTGTCATGCTTTACTTTGTACAGATACTGAAATTATATAGTTTCTATAAAGTTTTATTCTGTATAACTTTGGAATTCATACCAAGGGAATTACATTATATTTTTACATGAAATAAATAGAGGTGAAATTTTATGATATATGAGATGAAAAAAGTTCTTTCAGGAACTAGAAAGGTGCTTTTGTACTGACTGTATTGTTTAATTGCAAGTTTTGAAAAATTTGAAAATGCTTCAGTTATTATAAGTTTACCTTATTGAATGTTTATAATCTGTAAAGCTGTTAAAACTGAATTTTAAAAATAAGGGATGCCAGGATAGCTCAGCATTTGAGTTTTTGCCTTGCAATTGCGAGGTCCGGGGTTCGATTCCAGGCCCTGCCTGTGCAATGCCATATGCTGAACTGCGGTGTTACTGGTAACCGCTGGGATGGTTCGACAGTGAAAGTTCTCGTCTCCCATGCGGGAGGCCCCCAGTTCAGTTCCCTCCCTGTGTGGCTCCACATCCACCTGTGTGGAATGAAACCATGTCACAACTAAAGATGTACAACTATGGAGACTGCTCTGGACCCTCCCCACTTCTCTCTGTCTCTCCCTCTCCCCCACCCCCCTCCTTCTCTCAAACAATAAAATAAATCTTTAAAAAATACTAATAAAAAAATTAAAAGTTGAACATATTCTCTCCATCCTCAGGAAACTCCAGTTATCTGTGAAAATACATTTATTTTATATTTTAATGATTTGCCTGTAATATTGAATTATAGTTTTAAAAAATCTATACAGCATTGTTAGACACAGTTCTTTGATTACTTTTATAAGTGTTCTCACATGAGAATTTTTTAAATATATTTATTGTTTGAGAGGTGAGAGAGAGAAAAGAGGGGTGGGCACCCAGATCAGGCTCCAAGTTGTATGTCATTAGCTGTGACATGGTTTCATTCCACACAGGAAGATGTGAAGCCACACCGGGCAGAATAAACTGGGGGCCTGCTGCATGGGAGGTGAGAACCCTCATCTCAGAGCCATCTTGGGAGTCACCGGCTGCCCTGCAGTTCAGCATATGGATTTGCACGGGCTGGGGCTGGCAATTGAACCTTGCGCTTACAAGGCAAGCATTCAACCACTGAGCTCTACCAGCATCCCTCTCACACGTGAATTTTAATGAAAGCTCACTTTTAGCTGACAAATGTAACTTCTGTTAGAATATTTCTTAAGGTATACTATATCTTCAATTGTAAATTAGTAAAGGACCTAGGATAAATGAACAGGATGAGAGACCTATTAAACATGATGTCTGGTTTCAGTTAACTAAAGAGAAAAGTCCTGTTACACAAAATAAAAATCCTAAGATTTTTAAAAATCACAGCCTTACCAGTATATTCTAGCTTCTAATTAACTGATCTTCTTTTGGACACTGATTACATTTGTTATTTCTTACTACTTTTCTTCATTCTTTTTTGATCATTTTCAAAATTTTGTCCTTTTCAGCATTCAGAATACTTTCCCTCACATTTTATTAATGTTCTCTATCCCCCGAATTCTGTAGCAATCCCTTTCAAAGCTCTTTATTGTCACCTAACTGAAATATAAACAAAAAATATATAAATGAAAAATTACTCCTTTTTTTGCCTTTTGCGTTAGTGGACATTTTAAAATCTTTCCTGGTTTTGGTATATTTCTTTATTGGAGGAAAAATAAGACATTTAAAGTCATTCCTATTTAATAACAAGCATATTAGAATCTCAGATATACTATATTTTTACTCAAGTAAGCATTGCTGGTAAACTTATGTGTATTTGACTAAAATTTAATTTTTAGGTGAGCATATTGGCCAAACACACTTCCTCAAATGAACTAAGCGTTTTACTCGTACTGGCAATACTAAGTAGTGTGATAGAAACAAAAACAATTTATAGGGAAGAGTAAAAAGAAATAGAGGTAAAGCCCTTAGGAGGTTGAAGGGCATGTAAAAACTAAGAAATAAAACACTATTCTATCTGAAAAGTTGACCATGGACGAGAAAGGGTGCCTTTGGTATAGCTACTTTACTAGGAAATGGGAGTGTGCAAGGAAGAGGCCTACAGAGGAAGTAAGTATGATTGATTAATTTTGGATTTTCCTTTTTAGGGGCTTAAATCCTCTTAAATAATCATCTAGAGTACGGTAGTAGAGTTTAAAATATGGAGGCTGCATAACTGGAATGAAAGAGTAAAAGTTATAAAATGTATTTTCTGCTCTGAAATCTGTTCCATTACTGAGTATTCTAATATTTTTTGCGGTGGCTAGTGAACATATGTGTAAAGCAGGCTTCTTGTTACTTATTCCAGGAAGTGCAGTGGAGAAGTCCTTAGCTGTGAGCCAAGGTGGAGAGCTCTATGAAGAGTGGCTGGAACTTAGAAATGGTTGCCTCTGCTGTTCAGTAAAGTGGGGAATGTGTTTACTGTGTGCTTTGGTTTTCTATAAATGTTTACTGCGTATATTGCCAGCTTCAATTTTCTTGTGTAATTTAACTGAATTTACACAGTATTTTGTTGTGTTTTCCCATAAAATATAGACTTACTAGGATACATTTTTTTAAAGTATTCTTGCTATCTTATTTATTTTTCTGTGTTCTTTGGCCCTTGTATTGAATTTTTTTATTGTTCTGATGCCACGGTTTGTTTAATAATACCTTTGGTGCATGAAAGTCACATTTCATGTGTAAAGAATAATTCTGATCTTAATAAGTCATTGGTCTTAGTTTTAAGAATTTGACATCTAAGAACAAAAATAAATGACCATCAAAAAAAGAAAATCCTCATATTTTGTTCCACCATTACAATTGTTTCCAAGGATAGTGTCTGTCTTATTAATATACCACAGATCTTAGAAAAGTATCTGACACATAAAAGTCACTTAAGTATTTGTTGAGCAAATTAGGAAAGTTAAGAACTGTACTGTGGATTTTGTATATTCTAGTGAATTAAATTTCTTCTATATCATTTGCTATCTTAGGTTTTGACTTTGAGTCAAATGTATTGGCACGGTTAAAATCATAACATTTTTTAAACAACCAAAATGCAATCCACTAATTATTTGTCTTGCACTTTTGATATTATAAGAAAAAAAGGGAAATTAAAGCCTGATTCTTTAAGTCAGACCAGAATTAAAAAGTATAATTAAAGTATTAACTTCCCATAACATTTGATTTTCTAATTTTTTTCCCTCGTTGGTAATTATTGGTTGGAAATTTTGTTGGAAGCTTGGGAGTGAGTTAAATTTTCACATACCTAAAGATTTTTGTCTCAGGTTGACGAATATATTTTTAAATGTTTATAATGATCATTTAAAATATTCAGGCAATCAACTGTATATTGTGTTTGATATTCTTCAGGGACAATGGTCTTAGAGCTATCGAGAATTTGATGCAGAAGAAGGGGAAATTTGATTACATCCTGTTAGAGACCACTGGTTTAGCAGATCCTGGTAAGAAATGACAGTACTAATAACCAGAATATAGTTCTTAAACATTTTTTAAAGATTTATTGTTTTTGACAGAGACAGAGACAGAAGGGGGAGGGTCCAGAGCAGTCTCCATAGTTGTCCATAGTTGTATGTCATAAGTTTTCGACATGGTTTTGTTCCACACAAATGGGGGTGAGGGGGCGTGGCTTGCAGGACAGGAATCAGGCAAGAGCCTCCCACATGGGAAGCGCACCCCAATTCAGCATATGGATCTGCACAGGCCAGGGCTGGGACTCGATCCTCAGACCCCAGGGCTGCAAGAAGAGTACTCAACCCACTGAGCCATCCTGGCTTCCCCCTTGAACATTAAATAAATGTACTAGAAGAATAACTAAAATGAGTATTAAAGCTTTATACTCAAGGAAAAAATTTTTTTGGTTTAAAAGAGCAAAATACTGGGTTCTTAACGTTTCTTTGGCAGATAATATAAGATATTAAATGTATTTGGTACTTTTAACCTGATAATAGAATTTGAAATTTTATTGATTGATTTAAGGTTACCAAAAGAAACAAAAGTTGTTTACAAATATGGAAATTTAGAAAATATTGAGAAATTCTACTTCTAAGTATATATTTGATTGGTTGTATTCTACAGTGAGTTTATTTCTGATTGCTTTCTAATTCAGTTTCCTTAGAGGGTCATTTAGAGAGATATAAAGGCTTTTGGACTCTTAATACCAGTAATACTTCTTTTAAGTTAATTCTTTAGCATTTTCTACTAAACTGAAAAAAAAAAAATTATTTTTTATTAATGCTGTCATAAGGTACATAGTTAAATCAAGCCTATGAGCTTTTTTTCTGGTACAGAATTAATACTAATGATACATGAAACTTTTACCTCTGAATGGAATTAACATCTAAACTTCCCTGTTGAAAACTACACAGAGTCTACCTGTTTCTAGCCATGAGTTTCTCTTCCCTTCTTACCCAAATAACTTAGGTAACATCTTGATTCCTAGTGTGCATGACTATTTAGTGTTTGTTTTGCAAATCTGACCCATACCTTTATTATTATTTATTATTGTTGTTATTATTATCGTGGGTCATAGCATTGGGTCATAAAACTATACTAAAGTAGGGGAAGCCGGGATGGCTCAGTGGGTTGGGCGCTCACTTTGCAGCGCTGGGGACCAGGGATCGGATCCCGGTCCTGGCCCGTGCGGAACCATGTGCTGAACTGGGAGCTCCCCCAGTTCAGTTCTCTCTCTGTCTCTCTCTGTGTCTCTCCCTCTGTCAAAAATAAATAAAAATAAATAAATAAAAATATATAAAAAAAAAAAAACTATACTAAAGTAATGTTTGGGAATAATTTATTAAAAGAGTTTAATAATTGTTTAAATGAAATATTATACTGAAAGTCAAATGGTTATTGTATTTAAAAGTATTTCAAATGGTTATTGTACTTAAAAGCATTTTATAACATTGTCCCTATGTTTTCAAATTAGTATTGAGTTGGATGAGTTGGACTATTTTGGTCCTTTTAGTAGCCATGAATTTTTTCATATAGTTCTGAGAAGTCTGATGGATGATAAGACTTAAACTACGGTACTACATTGGTATTAAATATTAATTTAAATCTGGTAAGATGGAAAAATATATACCTCTTTTTGAAATAGCAAATTGTTTCGTTTATTGTAACCACTTTATAGAGAAAAACTCATGTAACTTCTTAAAAGTAGGTGAGTTTAATTAAATATGGTTTAGTTTTTCAGAGGAAAAATGAAAGTTAAAGACCCCAGAAAGCTTTTGTATAAATTGTGGGTATAACAACGGTTAATGTTTCTTGTTTCTAACTTTCTTTAGAATGATGATTTTTATTGTTTGGGTAAAAATGAAACATTCATTATATAAAAATTTAAAGAATGCCTAAGAAAATATGAAGAAGAAAGTTTTAAAAAATCACCCTGTATCTCACCATCATGAAATATGAGTAGGTAAATTTCGTTTTAGCAGTTTTTCTGTGCCGGTGCTACTCAATGTGGTATGTTGAATGGCAGCATTAACCTCATCCTGGAGCTTGTGAAAAGTAAAGATTCTTGGGCCCCAATCCCAAATCTACTGAATCAGAATCTCTAAGGGTGGGGCCCAGCAACCTGTTTTAATAAGCTCTCTAGATGATTCTTATACATGCGTAAGTCTGGGAAGCCCTGTTCTATGCACTTCTGAAAGCTATATAAACATACAGAAATGATTTTATAAAAATCTGATCATATTATGCTATTCTGGGTAATTATTTAGTTTTACTTAAATTTAACCTCTTGATATATGAATTAAATGCAATTCCATGTGAGCAAAAAATACTATTTTTAACTTAACATTTGTGGGTACAATATCCATTATTGGATTCATATAACTTGTAAACTTTGATTCCAAATATGGCACGTTTGGTAGCTATAAATTGTATGTACCCCAGCTGTCCTTTGAATTTTATTAGTGACTCATCTAGGGAGACATCTTTATCCGAAGTATATAATTGTTCAGATTTATTATTCAAAGAGTCAACTGCACACTTTTCAATTCTGTCTTCTTTACATACAGTTTCATTATCCACAAAGTGAAGAACATGTGATATAGCCAAGAAATGTTTGTGAGGCATAGTTTTTGAAAATATTAGTGTCTCTAATATTGCTCTTTTTGACCAGTACATATCTACTTTAGATTTTTGTACTTGCAGCATTATGATACATATGAAAGGTGTGCTTTCATTTCGTCACTTGTTACTGGAAACCACTCCTTGTCCTTTTTTGTGTTCTGGTCCTTTATCTTTCGACTTGGGTATCTATTTGTTTCTTCCATTATCATTTCAAAAAAATCATCACTTAGCACTTGTTTAAAACACGAGGAGGCATAATATTTGCTTCTAGTCTTTTCAAAACTAAAGCAATTTGGGAATATGGTTTTAGTATATTCAGAATATTTTTTCTTCCCAGTTCCATTCTTCTTCTCCTGAATCACAATCATCACTGCTTGATATAGATATAGGTCTTGCACATTTATGAACATTAAATTGTATAGGGCTACCTTCACTTGAATTTGAATCTTGTGTAGTCAGCTGTATGAATTTGTTGAATATTAGTCACATTGTTTTCACTCAAATACCCCATTTAGCTTTCAGTGTCACTTTCTGACAAATTTAAAACAGACAAATTTCGGACAAATTTAAAGGGATTATTTCTACAGTTCCCACTTTAACAATGAATATATATAATTATTTCTTGATAATCTTTGCATTTTAACTGTACTCAACGCAAATTAAATCTTTGCCCATCTCAGAGACATAAATGTTTACAGTGGCTTAAGAAATACATGACATATCTGAGATGTCTTTGTATGTTAAGGGGCTAAAAAGAAAAGAACTTGAAAGAAGTGAAAGAATTGCTGAATATCAAATAAATGCTTAACTGCAAGAGATAAGAGTTAAAAAAAGTTAAGATATAAAGAACATAAATAAATTAGACACGTTTTTTAAACTACACATTTGAATTTTCAGAGTATTATTTATTGACTTCAGGCATCAAAGAATAGGGAATTAACACTTCCACTTTTCTCTCACCTGGTTTTGGTTGATTGTATTCAGTGCTGTGTTGTTAAGGTTTCTAACATTTACATTCTGTCCTATGTTTTTTAGTTCTATATTTAAATGGGTTTAATCCTCCTGACCCATATGGTTAGTCTTTTGATTGAATGGTATGGTCAGGTAATGTTCTCAAGCTATAGGTGCTGTATGCCCTTAGTTCTTGCATACTTCATTGCTTGAGAATACTTGTCTTTTGTTTTTATACTTGAAAGACTATCATATTTTTCTGTGTATAAGACATTACTTTTGTGTAAAATTGTTAGACCAAAAATTAGGGGTCGTCTTATACACGGAAGTACAGTGATGCCTTGGAATTTGAACTTAATCCATCCCAGAACCTTGTTTGAGTTCCAAAATGTTCAAGTTCTAAGACAAGTTTTCCCCTTTTAAATAATGTAAACAGGATTAAGCTGTTCCTGGGTGCCACAAACTCTAATTTTCAAAATGATTTTAACAGTAAATACAACTGGATTTAAAGTAAAATACTAATTTTATTAATTTTAAGGTAAAATATTAATAAGTAGTATTAATATTTAAATAACAATTAAAAATAATGATGATGACACATGTAGATGCTTTAAGAGATGGAAGAGGAAGAAGTGTCATCTTCCACAATAACTTCAGGCATCTGCATTCTTTGTCTTTAATGCCCTTTGCTGTGGTACTACTTGGAGAGGGCTTGGGTCACTGGTTGTTTGCTTTTGAGAACCAACGTTCCAAAGTGGTCTGATGTTGGCGACCTGTTTGCACTTTTCTGAGATGTTCAATGAAGTTATCATCAAACAACACAACTGTCAACTAAGGCTTTATTGGGATGCCATTTCTCAACAGCTGCCTGGGTTTTTGACCACATGCTAAGAAGGTCCTTGATTTCACCAGAGGGAGTGGTTCTAGGGTCTCTGTCCTACCCAGAAGAAACTTCTGAGATTTCTTTCTGCTGCTGCTGGTGGAGGTGCTGAAGCTCTTCTGTTGTCAGCTCAATCCTGTAATCGTCCACTAACTTGTTCACATCCTCTTCACTGATTTCCGAACCCATAGACTGGCCCAGAGATACGGTGTCAGGAACAACAGATGATTCTTCAAAACCTTCTATGCCCCTTGCAGTAACACATTCAGGCCAGAGATTGTTCCAGGCAGAGTTCATTGTCCTCAAAGACACTTCTCTCCATGCTTTCTCGATTATTCCTAGGCAATGGAGGATATTGTGTGATCTTTCCAGAACTCTCCGAGAGTCAGCTATGTTTTGCTTGTAATTTAAAAACATCTATGGAACGTAGCCTTGGTGTACAATGTTTTGAAGTTTGAGATCACTTGCTGGTCCATGGTCTGGATAAGAGGAGTGGTGTTGGGGGGCAAATATTTTATCTTAATGAAGCTATACTTCTCTACCAAATCTTCTTCTAAGCCTGGAGGATGTGCAGGGGCATTGTCCAGAACAAGAAGAGCCTTCATTGGAAGATTTTCCTTCTGCAGATAGTCCTTTCCTGCTGGAGCAAACTCTTCATGAATCCATTCAGTGAAGAATTGAATAACCCATGCTTTGGGTTACCAAAGCATGGTAACCCATGCTTTGACATTGGATCTCCACATAACATTTAGTTTGCTCTTAATGATGTTGTTCTTAAAAACTCATGGATTTTCTGAATGGTGCACTAGGAGAGGCTTGGTTTTGCAGTCCCCACTAGCATTTCTGCACATCAAGAGAGTCAGATGGCTTGTGACCTGGTGCAGTTCTTTCCTCTTTTGTGATGTATGTCTACCTGGGTGTCTTTTTCCAAAAGAGTCCAGTTTTATCACAATTAAAAACTTGATTGGAACATACTCCTCACTTATTACTAATTCCTTGAACTCTCACAAACTTTTCTTCTGTTTCTGAGTTGGAACTTGCAGCCTCTCTGTGCATGACAACACTATGAATCCCATTCCTTTTTTTTAAAGTTTTCAAACCACCCTCTACTGGTTTTAAAATCCACCTTTTGATCACTAATATCAGGCATGTTAGTCTCTAGAACATTGTATAGAACCTTGGCTTTTTCACAAATGATTGTTTCAGTTATCACATCACCAGCAAGCTGTTTTTCATTAATCAAAACTAGGTGTTTTTCCATTTCTTCCATAGCTTTTGTTCTTCTAGAGCTTAGTGTTGTAACTCCTTTTGCCACATCAGCTGCTTTGATAACTTCTTTATTTTTCAAAATCATAGAAACAGTCGATTTCAGTATTCCGAACATAACGAGATCAGTCACATGTGTACCACTTTCATGCTTAGCGATAAGATCTGTCTTAACCTCAATTGTAGCTCTAACAGCTTTCTTCTTACTCTTATTGTTCTCATTGATCGTTTTAGACCCATGGCAAATCACTACTTTTTGTTATATAAAAAAAATAACACAAAATTGGCACACAATTAGCAATGAAAATCACTCAAGATACAGCTTTGGACAATGACTTAAGTAACAAAGCGTAGGGGTGGCTGGAAACATACATAAACCGAAGAGTATAAGGGAGGTATCTATAGCAATGGCTTGGTCATACATTATGAGGTAGGGGTTGCTGCCTATACAATTTGTGTTAGACCAAATCCCCTGCACCTCTCTCTAAGTATACCTCACACAAACAATGAGTGGGCGTTTGGATAAAGCTATGGGTCGTACAGTCAATACGTCCCACGTGAGCAATGTGTTGTTCGGATTCCAAAGCAGCATTTGGATTCTGAGGCAAAATTTGCTTGATTTTTATTTGGATTCCAAGTTGTTCGAGTTTTGGGGTGTTTGGATTCCAGCTTATCACTGTAACTGGTTGAGAGGGTTTCTTAATGTATTAGAAATGTATGGGTCATCTTATACATGGGGGTGTCTTATACATGGAAAATTATACTTCTTGGCTAGGTATAATATTAGTATTTCTATATTGCAGCTTCTTGTCCTCAGAGCTTCACAAATGTTGCCATGGTCTCTTAGTAGTTTTTGATTGGATAGATATCTTTGTTCAGTATTTTCTCTTTTTATTACATCAGAAAGGATTTGTGATGCTATATGGAGTTTCAGTGTTGTTTCCTTTAATGTTTGTGAATAAAATTGTTTTTATATATTTATATAGCTTTCAGAAGTGCATAGAACAGGCATAGTCTGCCTATTTTCATTTTTGAAAGACAACTTTACTGGAGATAATATCCTTAGGAACACTTTTATTAGAACTTTGTGGTCATTTTATTATATTGGGGCAATATATGTTACTGTAGAAAAGTCTGATTACTGTATTTTCCACCTCCTTGAAAGTGACTTGCTTTTTCATCCAAAATGCCTGAATTTATTTATTTTTTTATTTTTGAAGTTAAGTAATATAACCAAGATATGTCTAAGTATTCATAATCATGTTTTTCTGGATTACAATATACCCTTTAATCTGTAGGTTTAGTTCTTTATTTAGTAACATTTTTCTATTTATTACCATGAAGAGTTTTTCTGTCAAGTTATTGGGTCCTCTATTTTCTGACACCAATTTTCCATTACTTCCCTTTTTTTTGTTCTCCATATCTATTCTAATTGTTTTGATTTATCTTTTGCCTCTGAATTTACTGTAATTATTTCAAACCTTTCTTTTTTCTTTCTGCCAATATCTGTTCTGTTCCTTGATGTTTTAATTGAATTAATTGGTTAAGTAATGGTATATTGGCCCCAAGTTTATTTCTTTAGCACTACAAATTACCTTTTCATATTCTTCATCTTGCTTTATAGATTATTTTTATATAAGATTGTGTTTTTTTTAAGTTGTTTATTATGAAGAAGCCCATGAAAATATTTTTGACTTGGATTGTTTTATTTTCAGAATGGGTTCTTTGCTATTTATTTGTATACCCTGTTTATTTCTCCAAATTCCCACCACACTCCTGCCTTTTATCTTCTTTTTTACAATTTCTTCTAAGTTGTAATACACATGCATAGTTTTTTCAGTATGTTTGTGCTTGATGTAGGAGGCTCAGGGAACCTCTGTTGACTTAGATGTGGTGTTGCTGAACTCTTTTTAATAGCCTACCCATGTTACCTAAACTTGTTATCCAGTTTGAAAACTGGGTATTGCTGGAAGCAGGGAGGGGAAAGCAAAGGGAAAAGGGTTGACTCAGAGCACCCAGTGGGCAGTGTGACTTTTAGAGTCTGCTCTCTGAAAATACCAAGTGCTTCCCCTTCCTGTGTTTGCTCCATCTACTCATGAATATACATCCTATACCTTGTGAGAGGACATCATGAACTGTAGACCACTCCATTCTGCTCTGAGCCCTAAAAAGTGACCTCCTCCCCCATGGTGGTTAGCGACTTTTACCCTTGAAGTTTTCTTGTTGATTTTTTTTTTATTCTATTGCTTATTCCTCCTTCAATTCTGCTTGTCATTTTGAAAGTTATTTCTGATAAGTGTTAGGATTTTGTAAACCTCTTAATTGGGGGTGGGAATAAAATTAACTATCATTAAGTCACATAGAACTTTGTGTTTCTTATTTTGACTATCACTCTGCAAAATTTATGGCAGGTGCTGCTGATAAAATTTAGCTGTTTAAATTTTATTTTGTTTATTTTTATTTTTTGTTTTATTAGGTTTTGAAAAGAGAGATTCTATAACCTAATTCAGGATTTCTTAGCCTTGGCACAAATGACATTTTGGGTTGGATAATTAGTTGTTGTAGGAATATATCTTATCCATTATAGGATGTTTAACAGTATCCCTGGCTTCTACCCACTATATGTCAATAGAATTTCCCTACCTGAGACAACCAAAAGTATATTCAGATATTACCCAATACCCTCCAGGAGAGAAAAATCACCCTTTGTTGAGAAGCACTGATTAACTTCATTCTCTCATCTCTGCTCCTCCTGCTAAACACCAGCATCCAAATCTTAAATAGTTTTTTCTTGTGTGGCCTGGTAAGTATTATACCAGAGATACACACCAGAAATAGAATAAAAGCTCAAATGCGTTCTTACAGTTCAACTTAATACTATACAAATGTTAACTGTAGAGAACTTACAAGCTATCTGAATAGGAATCAATGACTTTTAAAAAATTGATTTATGTACAATGTTAGGAATTTTGAAAAAAAATTAATGCTTTGAAATGATTTATTATTTGGATTAATGTACTCAGTTGATTTTATTTTTTCTCCCTCATCTATTAAAATCATGTTGTTAGCCAGGTAAGTGAAGAGAATTCTTACTGACAATTCAGTTTTTTCCCATTTAGGAGACTGACATCTCCAGTTCTAAGCTAAATAATTGTCATGGTAAAGTAATTTCTGTGAAAAGGACAGGCATTGATTCAGCCCCTGTTATTCACAAATCCTATTTCAGTCAAATTGGAAAACTATTAAGTTTTTAGGAAAAAAAATCAATAGGTATCAGGAAACCATTAGATCTTGTGGCCCTTGCTATATCTTGCATGAGTAATCACTGTAAACAGCTGACAGGTATTTCATTGTTGATGCAGAGTGATGCTTGGGGGTCCGCATCTCATCAGGGTAGGTAGACAGTTTAGATATTGGAATGAGTTCAGTTATCCTTGTTTTTCCCCAATGCTCATTCTTTTAGACAAGCTCTGTCACTAACTGGACTTGTGATGCTTTGAAAAAATCAAATACTTTCTTTGCTGTCAGTTTTTCTGTTTTTTGTGTTGTCGCATACTAATCAGGGTATGTGGTTTGATACTGAATCAGTTTCTGTCAAAAACAAGTTTTTTAATTTCTTATTTAGAAATTATATTTTCTCAGAACCAGATTTTATATCAGTATTAAATAAATAGTATGAGAATATTTATTTGTAATGCCATAGATTATATAAATTTTTGCTGTATTCTATAAAACTTATAAGTAAATCTATTTTGTTTTAGCTTTTGGACAGATGATTTAGGAATTATCTGTGTTTTGTTTTACTTTCTTTTACAGAAATAATTCATGATTTTTGAGCCATATAATTATATTCTAGAGAGAAAATATAAATAAGTCCTGTGTGCACATAGTGATACTGCCCAAATTACTTGATAATATCTGTTGGTAAATTACTATGGCATTGTTAGAAGCTTGATGTTGGGTTTGCATTTGATACGAATTGGTCTGTCTTTTTTTTAAGAGGAAGTGAGAGGGGGAAGTAATAGGTACAAATAGTAAAAGGTTCTATCACTGTAATTCCCATAGGAAGATTGAAAACGTAATTAATTATGTGTTTGCCTGCTAATTTTGTTGGGGCAAATTAAAACATGGATAGAATTGTGTTTCTCAGTTTGAAGAAATTTTTTTTTTTTAAGATTTATTTTTATTGTTTTTGACAGAGAGAGATAGAGAGATACAGAGACAGGGAAGGGGGAGAGCCCAGAATAGTCTCCGTAGTTGCATATCATTGTTTTTTCCACATAGTTTCACTCCACAGGTGGGCACGGGGTTACACAGGGCAGGCACTGGGCTGGGGTCTTACCCCGGTGCGAACCGAACTGGGAACACTCCCCAGTTCAGCATACCAGTCTGCACAGGCCAGGGCCAGGATTTGATCCTCAGTCCCCAGGGCTGCAAAGTGAGTGCTTAACCCACTGAGCCATCCCAGCTTTCCCAAGAAATATTTTTATCTGATGAATATTTTATATATATTTTAGGTGCTGTAGCTTCTATGTTTTGGGTCGATGCTGATTTAGGGACTGATATTTATCTTGATGGTAAGTAAAAGCAAATTCTGTTTTAAAATAAAATGTTATGCTATAATTAAGATCATTTTTGTTCATTATAATTTTAATTATTTTCTTTGTTACTTTTTAAGACTTGTTCAGTTTGATAATGAAGTTAGTATGTCTTTTTCATACAGATTCTAAAGCCCCAGACGATCATAGAAGTAGATGTCAGATCATAATCCAATTCTGAATTTAGTGTTTCCACTAAGGTTTTCACTTTAAAATACTTCATAGATTTTCTTTTTTGTGGTGTGTCATCAGTCCTTTCCCCCTCTGTTTTGTCCTCTCCTCCTCCCCCTGCCCACCAGCCTTTCACATTTTGTTGTTGTTGTTTTTGATAGACAGAGAGAGAGAGATACAGAAACAGAGAGAAGGGGGAGGGCCCAGAACAGTCTCGATAGTTGTACATCATTGGTTTTTCCACATAGTTTGATTCCACAGGTGGGCACGGGCTGCACAGGGCAGGAACTGGGCCGGGGTCTCGCCCTGGTGAGAACTGAACTGGGGGCACTCCTCAGTTCAGCATATGGGTCCGCACAGGCTGGGGCCAGGATTCGATCCTCTGTCCCTGGGGCTGCAAAGTGAGCACCTAACCCACTAAGCTATCCCAGCTTCCCCAACTTTCACATTTTTTAAACCAGGTCTTTTATACACAAAGGGGTGAAATAATTTAAGAATTGTTGAGGCTGGGCTCTAACATTTGGTCCTAATATTTGTGGCATGTAGCTGGTTGAATTCCTAGGCATTGTCAAATTTATTCTGCTGTTATCCTTTGAAAAAATTGTTCAGCATATACCGGTAAATTGAGAGATTGTCAAACTAAAAGTCTCTATTTTGACTATGTGAACATAAATTAGAAATATTCTGTCTTGTATAATTACCCCATTCCACTTTATTTTATAAAATTTAAATTTGTCTCATAATATTTTGGATTGTAAGCTTTTTAAAGGTCAGATAAATCCTATTTTCTTATTTGTTTATTTAATTTAAAAATTTATGTATTTCTAGTGTCTTAAAATAATACTAGGCACTCAATACCTATTTGAAAATGCATCTACTTATTAATGGGATTGAATTACATTACAGGCTTGGCATGAGAAAAAAATATTTTATTGAGTAACATTTGTGAACTGAAATAGATTAGTTTTAATTTTCAAGTTGATTAAAAGATTTGTTTCTTCATAGGTATCATAACGGTTGTGGATTCAAAATACGGATTAAAGGTAACTTAAAAGATTTGTATAAGTTGCTAATTATGGTGATTGATTATATTATTTTCTTTACATTTGTGTCTATTTGAAAATTTTCTAACAAAATTAAAAATAATACCCTATTCAGATGAAATTTGTTTTTAAATTATTTTGTTTTTAAATTATTTTTTATTACTCTGGCTTGATGTGAGAAAAATTGGAAGTATCATATTTTTGTAGTAAGGACGCTATAGGATAAAGTTTGGGTGTGTATAACTCCTCTGAAGGATTCTACCCCATCATTGATAAGATTTTATTTAATAAAGAAAATTTATCTTGATAAAGCATATAAGAGCTTCTTTTCTTTTTTTTTTTTTTAAGATTTATTTTATTGTTTTTGACAAAGACAGAGACAGAGAGAAGGGGGAGGGCCCAGAGCAGTCTCCATAGCTATACATCATCAGCTTTCAACATAGTTTTATTCCACACAGGTAGGCAGGGGGCTTCCCTGAGCTGGAGGCCAAACTGGGGGCTTCCCACATGGGAAGCTGGCCCTGGTGAGAACCAAACTAGGGGCCTCCTGCATGGGAAGCACACCCCACTTTAGCATATGGGTTCACCTGGACTGTAAAGCAAGTACTTAACCCACGGAGCCATCCTGACCTACCCTGAGAGCTTATTTTCTTGTTAACCTGTTATTAGATACAAGTTGGAAATAATTGAGCTTTAAATACATATTTTTTTACCTTATTTTGAAGAAATTAAAAGGTATCTAGCTGTGAATAATTTTGTAACTACCAGGGTCTCCAAATGCATTTCAATGGGCTTTAATTTATAAAATGCATTTAGTAAGTTATTTTTAAGATTTATTTTATTGTTTGAGAAAATATGAGAGGGAGGAGTGGGGAAGGGCCAGAGCAGTCTCCATACTTCTACATCAGTAGTTGTGACATGGTTTCATGGCGCACAGGTGGAGGTGGGGCCCTGTCAGTTGGGAACCAAATGGGGAACCTCCCGCATGGGAGGCGCAAACCTTCGCTGCTGGGCCATCTCATCTTGGTAGTTAAAGTGGTTACCAGTTGTGCTGCAGTTCAGCATATAGGGTTTGCACTGGTCAGGACCAAGAATTGAACCCAGGACCTCACATTTACGAGGTGAGCACTCAACCACAGAGCTTAGTAAGATTTTTAAAAACATGTTGTTCCATTGTGTTTCTCAACTTCCGATGTGAAATATTACTAAAGACAAAAGAGAATGAAGTTTTATTCCATCTCCCAGTTCTAATCTGAGGATATGGAAAGTGCCCAAAGTAGTCATTTTTCAGGAGTTTAAATAAAATGTTTAAAAATTCATGTCTGTTTTATATTTTGTCCCCACGGTATGTCTAAATTTGTTAATTTGAAAAAGTTTGTTTTTCTTACAAATCTTTAATAAAAAAATTCTCTAGAAATATACAGCAGGCTTGTCAAATGGTTACCAATACTCTTTCATTGGCCCTTCAGTTTCCATAGGGATAGAGTACCCTAATTTGAGAAGTATGGGAGATAATTACTTTTTAGATTTTTAAGTCCAAATATATTAATAGTCTTAAGAATCAGAACAATCCCAAATATTACAGTTTTACTCAGAAAAATTCCAACTGTTCTGAAACCATAACATATCTAACAAAATGTTTATGGAAGAGGGAAAATATATCAAATACTTCATTTTTAATGTTACAAGCATGTTTGAATTCATCTTATATATAAATTTATTACCAAAATTGGGATACCTATGAGATAGATGGATATTTTATTTATTCTTTTGATAGACTGAAAGTGCCATACCCAAAGTCAAACTCTTGTACGTATCATAGGCATAATTTTATGATGTTTGACAATTAAGTTTGTGAACTTGCCACCATGCACTTAACGTTGGCAGCACTGAACAAACACCCTCGATAAGGTTTCCTAACCTTGGTAGATCAGTGTCTCACAGCTGTGTTCATGTCAACATGTGGTGGTGTCTTGCTCAGTGGTGTTCATTATGGTTATTACATGTTTTTTTGTGTGCCATCTCAAGAACGTCAGAGCTTAAATTCAAGCAACAAACAAACATTAAATTTCTTATTAAACTTGTTAAGAGTGGAAGTGAAATCAGGAGCATGTTAGTTCAAGTTGATGAGGGTAATGCCATGAAGAAACAGCAGTGTACGGTACGAATGGATTAAACTTTTTTCTGAGGGTAGAGAAAGCATTACTGATGAAAAGAGGTCAGAATGGCCAATGAGGAGCAAACCTGACAAACACTGCAAAAATTCATCAAATTGTGCATCAGAATTGCAGACCAAGTAAACATTGATAGAGAAACAGGAAAATCTACTGAAAATCTTGGCATGAAAAAGGTGTGTGCAAAAATGATCCCAAAGGAGCTCACAGATATACTAAAAAGCAAAGGAGAGTCAAAGTTTCCCAAGACCCTTAGGAGAGGTAAGATGATGTTTTGCGCCATTTTGCACCATGTTATCACTGGTGATGAAACATGGGTGTACCAATATGACCCTGGAACAAAGCACCAAAGTGCACAATGGAAGTCAGCCAATTTTCCATGACCAAAAAGTTCCCCATCAGTCCAAATCAAGAGTCAGAACAGTGTTGCTAACCATTTTTGATATCAGAGGGATTGTTCATTATGAATTTGTACCAACTGGACAAACAGTCAACCAAGTTGACTATGTGAAAGTGCTGAAAAGCCTGTGTCGGAGCCAGCCATCAGAGTCAAATGGTCCCGGAGCTGGGCGTGAGGATTGAGAAAACAAAGACCAAGACACTGAAAATGGGATTGGGAGGACTGTCAGAAAGCCGTCGCTGTCTGCAGCCTCGAGTTTATTTTTACAGCTTCTTTTATAGTAAATGACTACTGCACCTTTCAGTGCAGTTAAGTAAAAGATTAACTAGACAAAAAACAGATCCTACATTCTCTTTGAGTACATGGAGATTACAAGTCTACAAGAAGAATGATTATATCTCAACTAGACAATACTCATTGATAACCATCACCAGAAAGCTTTCTCAGGGAGGAATATGCTGATACAATACAAATAGATGGGGAACCAACTGTTTCCTATATACCATATTTTCCGGCGTATAAGACGACCGGGCATATAAGACGACCCCCTAATTTTACAGTTAAAACATAGGTTTAGGCCTATATTCACTGTATAAGACTACGGCTGTAGTCTTATACAGCGAATATAGGCCTAAACCGACGCCGGAAAATACGGTACATCTGAAGTCATAGGGGCGGGTTATCTCCTGGTTCTGGATCTGGTCACTCCCAGGTCAAGCATAAACATTCTAGTACCCCCTTTGTAATGCTTATGGGGAGGAAATGTCAAGAGAAAGTGAGGAGGACCTTGCCATCCAAACTCCTCAGCTTGTGGGGGCTTTGCCTTCCCATCAAGCCACTCCCGAAAAGCCTGCATGAAAATGTCAGATGAGAACAACCTGAACTTTTCACCAACAACTCATGGCTCTTACATCACAACAATGCACCAGCTCACATGGTGCTGTCTGTGAGGGAGTTTTTAGCCAGTAAACACATAACTGTATTGGAACTCCATCCCTCCTCACCTATCTGGCCTCCAATGACATTTGCTTTACCTGAAGATAAAGGAAATATTGAAAGGAAGGCATTTTGATATTCAAGGGTAATACAACAATGGCTCTGGTGGCCATTCCAGGAAAAAGTTCCAGAGTGCTTTGAAGGGTGGACTATGCACTGGTGTCAGTGCATAGCTTCCTAAAGGGAGTACTTCAAGGGTGATCAGATTGATAATCAGCAATGAGGTATGTAGCACTTTTTCTAGGATGAGTTTGAAAACTTAACTGTTAGACCTCATATATGTATGTATATTTGGCTATGGAGAGGAGTTAAATAGAATCTATTATCAGTGTGATTGAAGCCAACAAAACAAAGCAACATTCTGAATAATGCAAACATGGGAAACATTTAACCCCCTGCCACCTTGATAAAACCTCTTGAATTATTAAATCAATATACCTACACAGAACTGACATACTGTCAAGATAATGGAAACTTCAGATTTTCTGAGTCAGATGCCAGATAAATAACTTTTCCTTTCTGTAAAGAATTTGCCAACTTGTCCAATTCCTCTGGTTGCAAAGCTTGACCTCAGTCGCTGCTTGTGATTCAGAGAATTCTGAGGCAGTACAAGTAATGACACTTGGATAATGGGCATCAATTTAAGGCTGTCATGCTTCACAGAGCCAGCCCATCACAAGTAAAGCTGAGAAATGGTACCCTGTGACCAGCCAGCCAAATTGAAACTGAAGTAGTAATTGATATCATGGGCTATCACTCTAATGGGATTGTCACCCATTGATCTGAAATATTCATTTTTTAATCACGGGCAAAAAATTGGACAAGTTCAAATGACAGCTCTCTATTCTCGGGACTTGACACCCAGGCTACTGGCATTGTTCTTTTCAATTCTACAAATGTGACAGCATTTAATACAATAGGATCAATGAATGAAGTTACAGATAAAAGGTCAGGTGAGAGGTTCTTTTATATTGCACAAATTTTTTAAATAATTCAGTCAGAAAACAGTTTAGCTTGGAAAAGACCGGAAATATAAATAGACTGACATTATGCAATAATCTTCTTTTAAAAGCTAAAATGCAGTGTTAGATTTATAACCAATCTATTGGAAAGATATACCTGTTGTTCCTTTTATTTAAATGTCATTTGACATTTTTGACACTAGATTTATTTCCACTTTGATCAATAACAGTGTTTTTCTCTTTTCTTTTTTTTTTGTCCAGCTTGTTTCTATTTCTGTGAAAAAAGGACACCCTATAGTTCTTATTGAAGTTGTGTCTACAATTATATTGTTTAAAAGGATTCCTTTCTTATGGAATACTATGGTGGTAGATGGTTCAATCTTAACATTTTAGCTATGTTGAATTAAATAGAACCAAAATTATTTTTGTCTGTTTTGCTATATAAGCAAAAGCCATAGGCTCTAATCAGAGATGAGGAATCTTTTGGGGATAGATAGAAAGATAGATAGATAGATAGATAGATAGATAGATAGATAGATAGATAGATAGATAGATATAATTATTTTAATTTTGCAAAAAATTTTTCTTCCTTGCCTGTAGAGGTAGAATAGAAAGTCAGATTTTCCATTTTTTTACTTTATAAATGGAAGTCATCTGACTTAATGGTGTGTAATGTATTATTAGATAATATTCTTTTGAATAGCAGACATTGGTTTTAGTCTTTTTGCAAAACAGTTGGGAAGGTAGGAAGTTGCATAGGGAAATGTTGAGCTGATGTCCAGAGAAAATAAATATTATGTATTATTTCTTTATGTGTGTATAGCCTTCATATGTACACTGGACAGGATATTTACCTCTTCTATAATTACATATGATTATTACATATCATATTCTTTTTTTTTTAAGATTTTATTGTTCTTGACAGAGACAAAGAGAAGGGGAAAAACCCAGGGCAGTCTTTATAGTTGTACGTCATGGTCTCGTTTCACACGCGGGGGTGGGGGTGGGGGGCACACAGGGTGGGAACCGGGCAGGGAGCCTCCAGAATGGGAGGCATGCTCCCTTGAGCTTGGGGGCCAAACCAGGGGCCTCCCACATGGGAAGCTCACCCCAGCGAGAACCAAACTGGGGCCTCCTACTTGGAAGCACACCCCAGTTCAGTGTATGGGTTCCACACAGGCCTGGGCCGGAGTTTAATCCTCAGTCTCCACCCAGCTTCCCCTACATACCATATTCTTAATAGAGGTGTATGGCAGGTTTTTATTTTGGAGAGTTTAACATGTTTTTATATGTGATTCATCTTGACTTCCTGGAAATAGGTAAAATGTTATTTATCCTACTTAACTTTAGGGGAAGATTTCTAATCTTCTGGAGAAGTAATTACATTAAAAATATGAGTTACTTTGTGAAACTACTATTTAGTTCCATTTAGGTATAGAAATTCAAAATAGATCTCTCATTTTCTTGCCATATTTTTTTATACCCCACCAACTCTGCCAAATAGTAACCCCAAATTTATACTGCTAAATGGAAAGTGTTTGTTGCTACATGTTATATAGAATTTTTCAAATAACAGCATCCATGTGTTTATGTCAACAAATGGGATGTGTTAATTAGAATTTATTTAAAAAATATTTGTTGAGTGTGGCTGGGTGTGAGATACTGTTCCCAGAATGAGAACAGCCTTATCTCTAGAGAACATAATAGGATTTGTTATAACCTCAGGTCAAGAATAATTAACAAAAATAGTAAACTTATTCTTTTGGCAAGGAACCATTTCTAATACAATAGTCTCCAAATTTTGTGACTTCCATAATTTCAGAGTGGGTCTGCAGTTGAATTTATAGGATTTTACAAGACTGGTTTTATAATAAATAAAAAGCTTTCACAAAAATTTTTAAATTATATTCATTTTGCTTATGTTGAGCACATTTTCAGTTTTTTGAAAAATAGCCATATGAAGGGGGGAGCCAAAAACACCCAGAATTTATTTATTAAATAATATGTATTCTTACATGTTTAAACTTCAGTCACCTTCAACGTACTCTCTGATTCATGCAATATACCTATCGAGATGCTTTTCCACTGCTCAAAACAGTTTTTTTAACTAATTGATTTTGATACCTTTTAGTGATTCTGCTGTTTTTTTGCTTCACCTCTTCCACATCAGCAAACTATTTCCCTTTGAGGACTCTTTTCATCCAGGGAAACGACAATAAAAATGTCTCTCAGGTCAAGATCTGGTAAATAGGGAGGGGTGGGATACGGGTAGGCTGACCAGACATACTGTTTGAAATGGAACAGAAAACAATGGTACTGTTCCATTTCAAACAGTATGTCTGGTCAGCCTTGTATTACTGGACTAAATTCAAGGAGTCAGTAGGCTGACCATACGGTACTGTTGTTTTCTATCTCGTTTAAAATGGTGTGTCCAGTCAGCCGAGCACAGGGATCGTGCCATTTTGGGTCAAAAACTGCTGAACACTCAGCATGGTGTGGGAAGGTACGTATGTTATCATGCTGCCTATTGTTTGTGTAAATCACCCATCATGAAATAGACATGTTGAAAAAGTCTCCAAAAAAAAATACATTGATGAAGATAGGTTCGTAGAACACTTGCCTAGTGAGAGGGAAGCCTGCACTATAAAATTAGGTGCTGTCCTCCAAAAGATAAGTCCAGGTATTTTGTTTGTTTGGTCTCATTTTGTTTGTTTGGTCTCTTTTCATATTGTAAGGTATCCTGTAATGGTGATGGAACTAAATTTAGTTTCTTCTTTTATAGAATGATGAGAGTAGCCATTTTCCATCATTATTATGAAGGCTAAATGAGATATATGTAAAGGGTTTAATTTGTGAGATTGGATTCAAATACAAAGAGGAGTATTACCTAATTGCTTCTAACCTTAGTAGACAGCTTTTTATTGTGACAGTAAACATGTATTGAGAGTTAAAGAATAAAAGGTGAAACATTTTTTTAGAGAGGAACCTTATGCAATTGAAGATTTTAGGGATATAAAGGGTGTCCCAAAATTCACACAAGATTTGAATTTTGCGTCATTTGTGCGGTAAAGTGTTGCCAATGAAAAAAAAAGACAGCATGACAGCTGACAGTTCAGGGTTATTAGAAATGGAGCGCTACACGAAAGAACAACGCGTTTTCATTGTTGAGCAATGAAGTTACAATTAATTATAAACCTGTGTTTTCTATCAAAATTACTTCTTGCATGAATTTTGGGACACCTTTTTAAATAGGATTATGGAAAAATATAATTGCTTCCAAAGAGATGAGAACTACCTTGTGGATCTCTTAAGTCAGTGTCAAAATATTTTTTGGAGCTAGCTTGACTCTGGAGAGGTCAGCGAAATAAATAGTTGCATGGGAAGGCCAGATCACTCAAGTGTGGGTTTCTAAATGATAAACTGCTTTTAGGCTAGAATTGGGGCTGTGTCCTTCTCTCTGCTCATTTGTTTCTAGAGAATATGAGGGGCCCAGTACTGAGTTCATATCATGTGCCATTCTGGGGTGGAGAGTGGAGCATGGGGATAGGAATGGAGGGAAGTATATTAGATTTTAAGGAACTATAATTTTAGTGGTTATCTCTTTTTTAATAAGTAATAATGAATATTTAAAACAATAACCATTTTTTTAAAAAGGAAAATTCCTAAAATCTGAACTATAATATTCTATGTTTTTATGACTTTATTTAAATATGGAGGGCTGGGAAGCCAGGATGACTTGGAGGGTTGAGTACCCACCTTGCAGCCCTGGGGTCCAAGGATCGAATCCCGGCCCTGGCCTGTGTGGACCTTTTTGCTAAACTGGGATGTTCCCCCAGTTTGGTTCTCTCTGGGGCAAGCTTACCATATGAGAGGCTTCTGGCTTGCAAGGGCGTGCCTCCCATGGCAGAGGCCCCTGCTGGTTCCTGCCCTGCACAGCCCCGTGCTCACATGTGGAATGAAACTACAGTGTTCCCTTGCCACTTCGCGCTTCATGTTTTGCGGCTTCAGTGCTTCGCGGGTTTTTCCAAAATATTCGTCAAAAAATAAAAATGAAAAAATACAACCATGTCGGCAGCCACATTGCGGAAAGGAGCGTTGTTTTATGTTGATGCGCAAGAGAGAAGGATCCCTGCATGTCAAACAAAGAGATGAGTTGACTCAGAGTACATACCACGGGCTCTCATAAAGGCGCGTGATTGGTTTCCGGTGCGACATCGACCAATGGACCAATGAGAGTACGAGTGGATTTATCCCTGTGAGCTGATCGTCTGCGCATCATCGCAGCCTCACCTAGCATCTTCTCTTGTTGTATCTCGCCAGTCTTGTCCGTGATGTTGACTGTCTCGCATACTGTATTTTAGTGTTGTGTTGGCGATCACTTGTTTTGTTTAAGCGATAACTTTTTTTATTAATTAAGCCCTTATAATGCCGCCTAAGCGCTGTGCCCCTGAGAAAGCTTCCTCCGGGGCGCCCAAGAGGAAGAAGATGATGACCATCAGCGAAAAAGTGAAACTTTTAGATATGATCAAAGAGGGCAGAAGTGATGCATCTGTGGCACGCCATGACGGGGTGAATGAATCTACAGTGCGGTACATCAAGAAAGAGGAAGCAAACATCCACAAAACTGCTTCAATCACCTTCAATAAAGAAGTGAAACGTGTGGTAACTCCGCGTAATAACAGAATTGTGAAAATGGAAGCTGCACTGGCATTGTGGATGGCTGATGGCAGGAAAAAGACAGTGAGTTTGGACACTAATATGATCAGGACAAAGGCCAAAGCTCTCTACGACCAAATCTTGCCCGATGACGACAATGAAGAGGCTGAAGAAGGTGCTGACGAACCTCAAGCC
>PVKE010004447.1:0-64669 GCA_004027555.1 Craseonycteris thonglongyai
TGTAGACATTTTACTCTCAGATTTTAAGCATTTGTTTAGCTGATTGTTTTCACCAACTGGTATCTACTGTGTCAGGCATCTGTGAAGATAAGAAAAGTTTTTAAAATTATCTGATAAATACTCTAAAGGGAAAGAATTTATTAATTATATAAATTCAAACCAGGTCAAATAAAGACAACTGTGAAAGTATACTCTCAAGTGAACAGTTATACAGGTTAAATAATAACAAGTTTTTGAAAATAAGACAATAAAAAGTCTCTAATCTCACTGTTTCCTAATTAGTTTATTGCTGCTGGTTTTTACAACAATGTAATTAGTTGGTTTGCAAGGTTAAACTGGAGCTGAAAATAGGAAAATGGGAAGATAGCAAGTTAAGATTCAACAAAGCTTAATCTTTTTACCAAGATTTAGCATTTTTTTAAACAAGGGCTGCAGGCCTTTCATTGTCTTTTTTAGTTGACATGCCATAGGCTGTCATTGCTCACTGATATGCTTCCCCTAAGCAGTTCATGGGTACATGTGTGTGCAAAAAATTGTGCATTCATTGCTATCCATGCATCCATCCATCCATCCTCCATTTATTGGTCCATCTGTCAGCAACAAGACAGCAAATTCTCACTATTCAGTGAGAACTGAATTTATATCAGTAGGAGTTGGGATTCCAGTAGGCTTAGAATTCAGGCCTGATCTCTCTCTCAGTAGCCACTAATGATATAATTATAGCATCAGTTTCTAAAGAATAGAATCTGAGGCCACATGAGTAAGTAATGTTTGAGTATACAACCCCAACTGGGTTGGGAGAGCCTAAACTTAAACATCATCCTGTGAGTGTCCCCAAAGAGAAAAAAATATCAGAGACCTTTTAGAATTTTATAATTCTAAAATGCTATTGTTTTTACACTCTTTTCTCATTGTTTTAATGAAGAAAATAATTTCTGGAGGTCTTTACTCTGTCATGTTCTCTTACTTTTTCTCAGAATTTAATTATGAAGAAGGAAAAAGAGAAAGCAATAAAAGTAAGGGCATTATTCTAGATGAAAGCATTAAGGCATGAATTAGCATACAATATGCTAATTAATGAAACAATTAGTTGGACAGAAGCAGTTGGGAACTCATAGGATAATTAGAGTAAGTTGGTTGTAGCCAGTGATTGAAGGTTTTGAAAATCAGAGTGGAAAGTCTGGCCATAATATTACGTCAATAGAAAGTTTTGGTTGGTTTATAAGAATATCAATCAAAAAGTCCCATCATGAAATTTTAAAATCCAACTGCTTATATTCAGTGAGTTATATCACTTTCAGCAAATAGGTTTTCAAGCTAAATTAAAAACAAAATAGTATTTATTATTTCATTGTTGTTTCCTCATATTCATTATAAACAAAGGTGATTAAGATGTGTTTTATACAGCATAAGCAGGTTGTATTGAGATAACAATAATAACAATACCAACATAGGGGAAAAAAGAGAAATAAAAAAATAAAGATTTGATCCTTACCCATGTCATACCATCATGATTCAGGAGGTTCAATCTGCCATTATCTGAAGTCCTGCAGTTTTTTCAGAAATAAGAAGACATTTTTCTGGAGAATCTTGTACCAGCAATTAAATGACTTTTGTTACATATGCTTAGAGTTTCTTAGCCAAAACTGGTTGCATAATTTCCTTCTCACATGGTGATCCCATATGTGCAATCCTGCCATCTACCAGGGAGATACAAAGCCAATGGAATTCAGAGAATGTCCCACATTGTGACCTCAAGCTCTTCATGCCTTGCACATTGCTATGCACTGATCTTAGTGTGGCCATTGTGTTCACTTTATAATATGACTATAAACACCCCAACCGGATAGCCTGATCCTGTCATTTTCCACTATACCTTTGAAGAGTGTCCTCTAGGGCGATTTGCTGACAACTTAAATAGTAAGCTCCCTTGTTTGACCATTGCCAAAGGCTTGAAACCTGTTAAACTTTTATATATCTGTACATTTTCACCAATAAAGACCAGGATTTACAGCATAACCCCCCCACACACACACACACACACACAAATTTTATGCAGTAAATATTATTTTCTCCTCTAAAGAGAAAGATATACTTTTGCTTGGAAGAAAATTAAAAAAGAACAAATACATAACAATAATAAAGATGGGATAAAGAAAATTACACACAACATATAGACACACTGAAATACTACTCAGCCATTAAAATGATAAAAACATGCCATTTATGACAACATGCATGAATCTTAAGAGTATTATGCTAAGTGAAATGTTAGATGAAGAAAAGATTTTACTCATATGTGAAATATAAAAATAAAATGTGTTTTCACTCGTATGTAGAATATAAAAACAAGGCAAACTTATAGGATCACATAACAAATTGGTGGTTACCATAGGGAAAGAGGTGGAGAGAGGGCAAAAATGGGTCAAGGAAACCAAATGTGTGATGATGGATGAAACTAGACTTTTGGTAGTGAACACAAAGTAATACATACAAATGTCAAATTATAATGTTGCACAATGGAAATTTATATAATATTACATAAATAAAAGAGAAACAAATAATATTTATAATAAAAAAGAAGATATAATTAGTTTAGTAAATAAATAAACAAGTAGTACAGTATTTGATTTGTGTGTGTGGTGGTAGTGATGGGGAATATATTTCAAAAGTCTAACAGCACAAAGTAGTCTCATTCATACCCATCAGCATAGTTTCACTTATGCCCCTACACACACACACACACACACACACACACACACAATCTAAATAAAATATTTACCCTTAGAACAACCAAGAAACAATGTAAAAAAAATTTTCTCAAACTATATGACCTTGAATGATATATGTTGTAGAATTTACAAAACAAGGAATATCTAAGAATGTTAATGGAGAAACTCACATTGTGAAAATGGGTCAAAACAATCAAATCAACTTTATATTGTGCATGGCATTTGGTAGCATTTGCAATGTTGATACAGTTGACAAAGATAATTTTTCTTTCTAACTCAAATTTTCTTTTTTCTTACTAAGACAAATAGTTGCCCCTATATTTCTTTCATCCACAAGACCCTAAATCATACTTTTGCACATAGTTAAAAAAGTACAGAGTCTGAGAAGATAGTGATCTTAAGTGAGTCCTTATTACTAGGGTGAGATGAATGAGATATACAACTAGGCAACGATGCTAACTGACCACTAAAGGAAGACAGGGTGTGTGAAGTAGTAAATAGCCAAAGCTTTGAATCTTGATTATGTTAGGTCAAGTCCTAGTTCTGACATTTATTAGTTCTGTGGCTTTGGATAAATTACTTAATTACATTGTGGTTTCCTAAATCATGTACAATATTGAGAAGGAAAGTGGACCTTTGTAAAGAGCTGTGTATGAGTTCATATATGTGCTTGATAACTATTACTATTGCTGTGACATTGTTCATCCAACAGCTTTACTTCCTAATAGTTCATTCTTCTACTATTTACCACTATATATAAATATATATATATATATAAAAAACTGTTACTATATATATATATATATATATATATATATATATATATATATATATATATAAAATGAACTGTTATTATTGGTGGAGAGGCAATGAACTCTTCCCCCAAACCCCTATTCTAGTAATCATTATGCATAATTTCAGAAAAATCCATTTGTGACATATCTATAACTTCTTCAAACATATAAACACATCTGTAGCAAGACTATTTGTCAATTAAGTTAATGACTGAGTAAAAGTAAGTGCATTGTCTTTATTTGTTTTAAAGATTTGTTCCATTGTTTGACAGAGAGAGAGAGAAAGAGAGAGAGAGAGAGAAGGGAGAAGTCCCAGAGCAGTCTCCATAGCTGTATGTCATTAGTTTCAACATAGTTTCATTCCACAGGTAAACGTCATGGTTCTATTCAACTAATTTTTTTAGTTTAATGTTTAACATAGTTTCAGTTATTATTGTTGTGATTTTTAAACGTGTCAGTTATGAATTAGTTGTAGAAAACAGGAATTGTTAAAAAAACAAAACTTGATGTGGATTCTAACCTGTCTCCAAGTATTTCTCAATACGTGTCTGCAGCTCTGAGTACACCCAAGCTGACGATAGTAAAAAGGTGCACGCCAGATACTACATAGAAGAAAAGGAAATACTCTGAAGAGTATATTAAATATTTCGATTTTCATTTGTAGGGGATGATGACTGTCTTAAACTTTTGTGTGTTGTGTATGGGTAAATATTATCCAACCATTGCATGAAACCGCCTTTAATCATGAAACATTTAGAAACTAAACATCCTGTGTACAAAAAAACAAAGAAATGCATTTTTTTGGTGGTTAGAAAAGTGTCACTATAACTTCCTACGTGATATCTGGAAATGAAGACAATGAGAATGCATCTATGGCTTCATATTGTATTGTTTATCCCATAGCTAAATGTGGAAAAACCACACCATAGCTGAAGACTCAATTTCTCCTTGTATTAAGGATACCATTTTTGTATGTTTAAGTAAGAATGTGTTTGCAAAGTCAGTGCTGTAGGAATTGCAGTGTCTAGAGTTTGTGATCTCATGCACTCGAAGAATGAGGACGTGGACCAGAGTGGAAAGGTTAAGCAGTGAAGTTTATTGAAAGGAAAGACAAAGCATTCTAATGAGAGGGGTCACATGAAAGTGGAGTGCCTGCAACTAAGGCTAAAGCTACTCCTTACATAGAGTATGCCTAAAAAAAGTGTCTAGGTTCAGATACCGGTGTCTACATATTAATCTTTGTCTCGGGTGATATGCTTTGTTGCCTAGGCTCAAAGTTAGTTTGAAACAAACCAGGAGACATTCCTCTAGGACATAAATCTGTTTCACCTGAGGGTTGCTATAACATAGAGACCCTTGCACTGACCACCTCATTCTGGTCCATATTTATCCTGACCTTTAATTCCTACTTGTACATTTCATTCCTAGATATGGTTGCTATAACTACCAAGGTCTCCCCTAACTGCCTAGCCATTCACAAAATATCCTGACTCAGTGATCGGCTTTAAAATCTTGCATATTTATCACATATTTTTCTGGAAATAAACTCAATGTGGAACTTCAAAAAAGCTCAATTACTATCTTCCAAGTAACCTACAAAATTGAGTCAATGATGAAAAAACTGGACTTTTGGAAAATGTATATTGAAAGAGGTCAGCCTGAAGCTTTTGAAACTACCCGTACTTCTTAACTGAGAATGACTTCACCTGTCATTAAACGTGAAAGAGAATATTGTATGTCACTGGAAAGTCTTCAAGTGTCCTTTTAAAAGTATTTATCTCAATGTAGAAAAGCAAACAACTAGATTTCAGATTCATTCAATGAAGAATTCTTTAAGAATGCTAAACTCTCAATCAATGAAAAAAAAAAGCAGTAAATTGAACTATCAACCATTTCTTTTATAATTCTGATTTTAAAAGACAGCATCATTTGGGAAAGCCGGGACGGCTCAGCGGGTTGAGCGCTTGCTTTGAGGCCACGAGGACCGGGGATCGAATCCCGGCTCCGGCCCAGGCAGGACCCACATGCTGAACTGGGGAGTTCCCACAGTTCGGTTCTCTAGCTGTCTCTGTCTCTGTCTCTCTCTCTATCTGTCAAGAGTAAAATAGAAATAAAATATGCACTGAAGATAAAATAATTACTCTCTATAAATATAAAAAAAAAAAAAAAAGACAGCATCTTATTACCTTCTGGGAAGATGTCATTGATGAATACGAACAGCTCAGTGAGAAGGCATTCTAATATCTTTTGCCATTTATTAATACTGAACTAGTGGAGAGAGCTTTTCCTTTTATATCTTCATTAAAAAATGTACCACAACAAGCTTAACACAAGTCCAGATTTAAGACTGTATCTTTTTTTCAAAGATTTATATTAATTGTTTTTGACAGAGAGAGACAGAGACAGACAGAGAGAGGCAGAGACAAGGAAAAGGGCCCAGACAGTCTCCATAGTTGTATGTCATCAGTTTTTGACATGGTTTCATTCCACACAAGTGGGCAGACGATGCATAGGGTGGGAACCGGGCTGAGGGATTTCAGTATGGGAAGCATGACCCCACCAGCAGGAGGCCAAACCAGGGGCCTCCCACATGGGAAGCTTGCCCCAGTGTGAGCCAAACTTGGAGCCACAACTGATTTGATCCTGATTTCAATAAACTAAGTGTGTCAAAATAAGCTCAATGATCTCACACACAAAGTTTCAATTGGCTAGTGAACTGCATAGCAATTATTATACTTTTAAGACAACACAAAGAAATATTATTAATAAATTGAAAGTTTGTTAAATACTTAATCATTATCATATGAATAGTATGAAATTAAGTTTGTGTTTTGTACTTTAAATGTAGTAATTTTCCCCCCTCTCTTATTACCTAATTTCCACTATTTTATATTAAGAAAGGCATTGGGGGAAAAAAAGTGTCAGTGTTTTATAGTAGCTGTTTTATAAACAAGGAATACAATTTATAGAAATGGGCTTAAAAGAGGTACACAAGTAGAAAAATGTTGGGAACCACTAGGTTTGATTTAAGGGACTTTAATATCATAAGCTTATTGACTTTGCTGTGGGTTCAAGAAGGTCTGTCATAATGTTCTCAGAGTCACTCACTGCTGAATCTAAAATGAGGCTTTTTTTTTACTCTCCTTATTAAAATATATCAGAGTAACATCTTAGGCAAAACCTCCTATAAAATTGGTTCCTCTATAAAGAAACAGCAAAAGGAATATTTGCTGTAAATTTAACTGCCTACATAACCCTTTATCCTGAAAGAACACGTTGTCTCAGTCAATCTAAAAAAATAATAATAAATAAATTAGTATTAGTATAGTTAAATATATACTTCTAGAAAAAAAGGCTGAATAATAAAACTTGAGGAGGTCTAACTTATGAGACTTGGTGAGTGGGATCTCTTTAGACTTTGAAAAATCTTATAATTAAACAGGTAAAAATTATCCTTCTGACTATAATTCAACTTATTTAGATGACGTATAACCAACCCTGATCAAATTTCCTAATTATCCATTTCATTGCCCCTCTTCACCTTATGTATTAAACTTAAGTCTGTTTGCATTTAGTGAGAGTACCATGCACTCTCTCCCACCTCTGTGACTCTGAAGGTACCTTTCCATTACTTGGAATGAGCAAACTCATTTTTCATTGGATTACTCTGAGCAACCATGCACAATTCAGCTGACATGTCAATGTCTCAAGGAAGCCCTCCCTGGATGACACTCTTCTACTTCCCTGGGTTAAATAAACCATACTTGTTCACCAATAGAAATTGTTCCTAACTGTATTTTAGCATATATTAGTGGTTTGTGATTACTAGTTTACTCGATTATACCTCACTCTCAAATACAACAATTTATAGCTCTTTGAAAAAAAATTGTGATTATATTTTTGTTTTCATTCCCAACTTATGACTCCTAATGAAGTGTGTAGCACAGACAGTGTTCAACAATTGTCTTAATGAAATTATGAATTAAGGATGAGGCTCATTAAGTTTCTAGTTTCCTGCAGTTACAATCAAATGTCATCACATTAGTTTCATCAGCATGATAGTAAATTAGACCATGCACTTGTGTAGAAATATAAGTCAGTCAGGACAATTTATTTGTCTCCTAAAAGAATAAGTCTCCGTGTTTGCCAATAACGAGCTTAATATGTTATTCTGGTCTTTAAACACATATGGCTGGGAGTACCCAACAAATATTTAACTAAACTTATAACTAAAACATAGCAGCAGACATTCCTTGATTTCCTAAATTGTACTAAACCTTGTGCTAGGCATAAAATAAATTAAATGTAACATGGTTATTTTTCCTTAAGAACATTACATTTTAATCTGAAGACCAACAAGACACAGGTAATTGAAGTATTGCTTAAGAAGTACCCAATAGAAGTACAAACCTTAAACTAATGAAATAAATCGAATAAGAAATTCTTAATAGTTTTCCTTTCAATAACCACTAATTTATCTAGATGTAATCCAAATACTTTGATCAGCTCTTAAATACTTGCTCATTCTAGGCAACAGCTGAAGATACTGATAGGAGATTACCCCCAAACACATACACAAACTAACTAAATTATCTTCTGGAGGATGGGTCCCTTGTAGTACCAGCTTCTCTTACCAGGTGAGTATTCTAGGAACCCATCTGCATCAGTGTACTAGCTGGTGGTGTGAGAGGCTGCATTTGGCTTCAGTTAATTTTTTTTTTTTGGAGACTCTTTGAATACATTTGCCCATTTCCTGATGGGTAATTTATGTAAACAGAGGGCAGCGTGACAAATAACCTACTCACACTTCATTAAGTATTGAGCAGCTTTTGACCACAAACAGCATGACTTTTGAGCCTCACTCTCCTTATTCAGCAGATCTCACCTGAAGTGCCCTCTTTTATTCCCCAGCAAAAAAGTCTTCAGAGACTTCTTCTGAAAAACATTTTTCTGATGTGAAAGAGGTGAAACAGAAACATGACAGAAACACTAAAAGGTATCAACATCAACTAGTTCAAAAACTGTTTTGAGCAGTGGAAAAAGCATCTCAATTTGTGTACTGCATCAGATAGAGAATAGTTCAAAGGTGACTAAAGTTTAAACATGTAATAATAAATACACAATTACATATAAATAAATTTAAAGATTTTTTTGGTCCCCCCTTCATGTAGCTTATCTTGAAGGACATCTTTCATATTTGGAAGGACACCGTTTGGTTAGGTGGGAGTAAAAATAATTTTTTTCTACCCTTCAGAGTTCTTGGCTGACAGATTAACAACAGAATAACAAGCAAAAATGTACCAACATGTATACTTTACTTCACATGAAAAACGGCTATACCCAGAAAAAAAAAAAAAAAAGAAATCATCATACGTGGCTTAGAACAGCTTAGATTTCATCTTCACCTAAAAAAAAGAGAAAGAAATATGTGGGAGACCATTTATGGGATGTTACTAGGACAAGTATGATAAAGAGAGGTATGATTTTTTATGCAGATTTAAATGCCCACCTTGTCTGTCAATAAGTTTCTTGTGACTTAGCCATCTGTTTTTCATATAGAATGAGAGATTCTTACACGTGAAAACTTCTTCTATAAATGTAAATATCCTTTATATAAAAAAAAGAGTAACTTCTACTTTGTTTTCAGAGCATCTTCTGTATCAACTGTTCTATTTTAAAAAGGCGTATTTTGGGGAGGTATGCTCAGCCGCCCTTTAGGTTTCTCTTACAAATATAACGTTCTAAATGTCAATCAAAATCTCACAAACTGAAAATAGTCACCAGCTAAAGACCACCAGGAAGAACACACAAGTGTGTAGTCAAAGTTGGGTTTACTGCTTGTGGCAGCAAAGAACAGTAACACTAAAGAGAATCATACTGCCTTTCAGTGAGAAGAGTAGGAGATACGGTTATAGCAGCAGTTCCCAACCTTGCTGGCACCAGGGACCGGTTCTGTGGAAAACAATTTTTTCAAGGACTAGGTGAGGGCAATAGTTTCAGGATGATTCAAGCTCATAACGTTTATTGTAAAGTTTATTTCTATTATTATTACATTGTAATATATAATAAAATATTTATACAATTCAACATAATACAGAATCAGTGGAAGCCCAGAGCTTGTTTTCCTGCAACTGGACAGACCTATCTGGGGGTGATGAGAGACAGTGAAGTGTTTTGCTGCCACTGATCTGACAGGAGGCGGAGCTCAGGCAGTAATGCGAGCAATGGGGAGTGGCTGTAAATACAGACGAAGCTCTGCTGGTTAGCCTGCTGCTCACCTCCTGCTATGTGGTAATGGTCCATGGCCCGGGGTTGAGGACCCTGTGTTGTAAAATTCAAGCCTACTTTAGGTGATTTAGAAGAGCTCAAAAAGCAGATTTTTTTCCTAGACTGAGTGCCATCACAGGAGAGGGGCCATTCCATGATTGTGTGTACTGGTATTACAAATTAATATCTATTAGATAAGAAGAAAAAGGTGGGCTGGATCTATAATTGGTAAAGTAGCCATTATTTGAGTTGCTGAGAAAGCAGAAAGCATGGTTGTTTTTGTGTTTTGCACATTGTCTTTTTATTTCTGTCTGTGCTTAGACATAATTACAAAGTGGTGTCTTTCATCTTGCTTCATTAAGGTCACAAATTAATCTCAATTTTGGCACTATTGACATTTTGGGCCAGTTAATTATCTGTCCTGGGGGCCATCCCAACTGTTATAAGATACTCAGCATCACCCCTGGATTTGACTGATTAGATGCCAGTAGCAAGATCTGTTCCCAGTTAACATCTCCAGAAATTGCCAAATATCCGTTGAACCAAATGTCCTGGTGAGAACCATTGATTTATTCTGACATATTTCTGGACTCCAATAAGAAAGATTCATTTGGTGAGAAGGAATTTATCTCCTGAGTTGAATTCACCATGGTCCACAAATGGACCAAATTTTATAAACAATAAAAGCTTAGTGGCCATTTACTAACAAAAACTCCTCATGTACTCTGTATACTGGGAAGAACCTCACACGAAACTCTTAACATCCTGCACTGTGCCCCGTTTATTTACACTGTGTGAGCAACTGCAAGCAAATCCTATATTTTTTTCTTCTACAAACAGACTGAATTCTACCCTGTCTAATCAGTACTGCACAATTTGAATACCTTACTTGCATAAAACGAATGTAAATGAGAACCTGCGTGTGTATTTGCTATAAAATACAGCTTCCCCTTTGCATCTGTGTAACACAATTAAAGTTGCTACCTGAATCTATGTCTCCTAAGCTGCAGATCCTTTTCGATCAAACAAATGCTTCTATTATTTATTAATATTATTAAAAATTAATTTCGGTATACAATAATGGTGGCAGCAATGGAATTTCGGAATGATTGTCCTCTAGTCTCAAGCACTGCAGTGGATTCACTCAAGATACTGAAAAAAAAACAAAACAAAAACAAAAACAGAAAGCATTGTTCTATCATCTCCTATAGTGGTTCCAGTTTTTGAAGATAGTCTTGAACTGAAACCTTTCTTATTGATTGAGATTACGGCCTTTGTCTGAGCATTCTTCTTTTCTTTTCATTTGCTAGCTTCCACTTTTCTGACTCAGATTGAAAGATTTTTGTCTTCTTTTGTTTTTAAGTCAGAGATTCAAGTTTCAATGTTTTCATCTCCACACATCTACACGAAGCACCTCAGTAAAGACACCCTTAAATGGGTTAGGACTTGGTCTATAAGGTTTTCAGACCAGAGGAGGAAGGCTTCATCCAGTGTCAGACTTAGTCCACCCAGTGGATGGAGCGCATCCATAAGGCTGCTTACGGTGCACTAAAGGTATGGCTTCATCAGGTGAGTGCAAATGGGGGACCCATGTTAATTTAAGGTTTTAATGGACTGGGTCTTTGAACAAAAATAACCAAGATTTATAGCTAATATGGCCACTGAGGCTTCTTATCTCTTCTATTTCCTTTTCTCCAGACATGAGGCGACTGCTATGTTGTTTTTAGCCTCTACCTTGGCAACATAGTCCTCTTAAAAAACCTGCCCCTTTTAAATCACTGTCTGAAGCTCTTCTCTCTACTTCATGAGCTTAAAACTTTAATATGAACACTTGCTTTCTTTTCTATTTTTTTGTTTGTGTTTCTTGATGAGTCCACCTTGAAGGTAGGCTGACCAGATGTACCATTTTAAATGGAACAGAAAGATAACAGTACTGCCCCGTTTGAAACAATACACACTGTCACCCTATTCTCACTGGACTAAATTCAAGGTGTCAGTAGGACGATCATATGTACCACTTGAAACATGGCAGTACTGTTGTTTTTCATCACATTTAAAGTGGTACGTATGGTAAGCCTACAAGTTAAAGAGTACCCTTAAAAAAAGAGTATCTTGGGAAGCCGGGATGGCTCAGTGGATTAAGCGCTCACTTTGCAGCGCCGGGGACCAAGGATCGAATCCCCGCCCATGCGGACCCATATACTGAACTGGGGAGTTCCCCCAGTTCAGTTCTCTCTCTGTCTCTGTATCTCTATCTCTCTCTATCTGTCAAAAACCAATAGAAAAAACACATTAAAAGAGAAAAAAAAAAGAGTATCTCATAACCCACACAGATAATAAAATGTATGCTTTGATGTTAAAAGCAGCTTTAAAAGAATTCTTACAGCATGCAAACCTTTGGCCATTTGAACAAAAACTAAACTTTGTCCATCTGCTAGAAACATAATCTAAATTCAATTTTTCTTCTAAGTTGTATATTATGCCTGGAACACAAAAACAAACATTTTTCAAATGACAGCTATGTGATGTGTGTGTGTGTGTGTGTGTGTTTGCGCACGTGCACATATGTGTTTCTGCTTAAAAATGTCTATTTGTGTTTATTATATACATATGGCATATTTCTACCCCAGAATGATATTGCCACATCTAATTTGTAATTTCAAAATTAGGTTATAAAGGAGACTTATTCAATTGACTTAAAAAATAAGTGCAGAGACAACCAAAGTGTTCTTTGATAGACGACTGGATAAAGAAGATGTGGTACATTTACACAATTAAATACTACTCAGCGATAAGAAAAGATGAAATACAGCCATTTATGACAACATGGACAACCCTTGAAAACATCATATTAAACGAAATAAGTCAGACTGAAAGAATCAAGAAACATATGACCTCACTCATAGGTGGATTATAAAACTGAAAGTAACAAAGACACAAAAGCTCATGGACACAGTCAATAGCCTAGTGGTTACCTGACGGTAAGAGGGGGTGAGAGAGCTGAGTGTGGGTGTAGGGAGGGAGCATCAAATATATGGTGATGGAAAGAGAGCTGCTCTAGGTAGTGAGCAAATAATGTAATGTATAGATAATGTCCTGTAGAACTGTACATTGTGAAACAATGTAATTGTTATCAAACAATGTCACCCCAATAAATTTAACAATTAAAAAAAAAAAGATACATAGGTGGCAAATTAAAAAAAAAAGTGCTCATAAAAATTTAAGAAATATCAGAAACTAACCAAAATGTTTTTCAAGTTCCATGATCTAAAATTAATCTCTAGTAAATAAAAGCTAGGTTAATGTTGATTTAATTACAACAGCCATGCCTTTGATCACCAACATTAGAAAATAACAAAGACATACATCTTTTATTTTACCTGGGTTTATTAATCAAATAAGCTCATATTTTCTGTTATAAAGGTTATCATAAAAATAAGATAGGGGAAGCCGGGATGGCTCAGTGGGTTAAACACTCACTTTGCAGCGCCAGGGACCGAGGATCGAATCCTGGCCCCAGCCCGTGTGGACCCATATGCTGAACTGGGGAATTCCCCCAGTTCAGTTCTCTCTCTGTCTCTGTCTCTGTATCTCTCTCTCTCTCTCTCTCTCTCTCTCTCTCTGTCAAAAATAAATAAATAAATAAATAAAATATTTAAAAAATAACTTAAGATAATGGTTAATTGCTTTAAAAATTTATAAAATATTCAGTACTCATCTAAATATGATTGTTAAAAACAAATAGTTTAACTACATATACATGGGAGAGAATTTTCTAAGTGAACTTTATAGAAAATGGATTTTTGGTGAGTTAAGGTCTTAGAGCTTTGTCAAGTTAAGTTAAATAATGAGTCAAGTTATATTCACTGAGTATCTAAATCATTACCACGTAAGGTAAAACACTAATATATTAATAATTAAATAAGTCTACATTTATCTACTATTGACTTTCTATAAAAAAACTAAAAGATACATTTTAATCTATTAATGAAACTGTTTTTGAAATACATGAAACAGCATGTACTTCTAAATACTATGAAATACATTTGCCAGTAAAATAAGTTGTGTTTCTAGAGGTTACAATATGAATTCATAAATTTGTGAATCAAAAGAATGTTGAGGGGAAGCTGGGATGGCTCAGTGGGTTAAGCACTCATGTTGCAGCCCCAGGGACTAAGGATCAAATGCCGGCCCCAACCCATGTGCACCCATATGCTGAAGTGGGGAGTGTCCCCAGTTTACTTCTCACCGGGGTGAGACTCCAGCCCAGCTCCTGCCCTGTGCAGCTTTACACCCATGTGCAACTATGGAGACTGTTCTGAGCCTTCTCCTTCTCTCTGTCTCTTTCTCTGTATCTCTCTCTCTCTGTCAAAAACAATAAAAATAAATCTTTAAAAGAAAAAAGAATGTTGATTACATGCTTTTTAGTTGTCATTACAAGTTAAGGTTGCTACAGATAAAAATTGTAATTAATATGGAAGAAAACAATGCATGTTTTAAGTGAAGGAAGTTATAAGGCATGGAAGCCCAAGTTAAGAGAATTAAAGGAAATGCTTTGTCCTAAGATACAATGGTTATTTATCAGTGAATAAAGAAACAAGAATGGGGAACAAAGAAAGTTATAGAGGATTTGTGGAAAAAGGGCCTTGTGAAAGTAATTTTATGTATGGTCAAGCGGAATAAAATTAAAATACATTTAAACAAGTATATTTAAATATCAAAAGTAGTCTGATAGAAAATTAGTTTTTGTTTTTAGTTTTTTGTTTTGTTTTTTGTTAAAAGTACAAAGTTTTTCTTGTGTTATCATTATGCTCTTAATAAAAAAAAAATCAAGGGAAATTAAAGATTTTATGTATTATTAAAATTATTTCCTATGCTCTGCATTATCAGGTCTTTAATTGCTTGGGTAAACAAATATTCTTAATATTAAAAAAGCTAAATTTTGTGCCGGACCATTTAAATTTTTTATATTTGCTTATAATGTCTTTAGTTTTTGCCAGAATTAAGTAGGTAAGTAAAGTAAGGGAATTTTAGAAAAAGAAAATGAAACTAATTAGGCTTATTTGAGGTTTGGAATGTAGATTTTATTCCAATGGCTCACTTTTTCAAGAAGAAAAATGTGGGATAGTTCAACAGGTTGAGTGCTCACCTTGCACCTGTGAGGTCCTGGATCAAATCCCTGTACTTGCCCATGCAAACTCACATGTAGAAGTGCCCCCAGTTTGGTTCCCACCCTGCATGGTCCCACATTCACCTGTGGAATGAAACTATGTCACAACTTATGATATACAACTATGGAGACTGCTCTGAACCCTCCTCCCTTCTCTCTCTCATTCTCTCTCTCTCTCTCTCTCTCTCTCTCTCTCTCTCTCTCTCTCTCTCTCTCTCTCTCTCGCTCTCTCTCTTTCTCTCTTTCTCTCTCTCCCCTCACCTTCTCTCAAACAATACAATAAATCCTAATTTAACAAAAAAAAATGTAGTGTGATGATTTGTATTCTCATTATAAAGAAGCATGCCCATGTTGAAAGGCTATAGCCACAGCAGTTGTAAAATAATTTCAGAAATGATTTTCTCTGCTTGAAAATGCCGAGTCCCATACAGATTTGGCAAACCTACTTTACAAGATTATTTTTATACCAGATAAGCAAAAATTGACCCATGTTGCAGGATTTCATTACTCTATCATCCTCAGTCTCATGGCTTAACAGAACAAACCAATGAGATAGTCAAAACTCATTTGGCTAAACTTGAACCTTTTCATCTGCTTTGGCCTAAAACTCTGCTCTTGTTATTGCTTAAACTAAAGTCTATGCCCTTCGGTAAACACTGATTATCTCATTTTGAAATCACTATTGTAAAATCTATAAAACTTGATTTGGTAATATACAAACCTGCCTTAAATAGAAGGCCCTCTGACTTATTGCAAGTAGCATATCCTCATATTTTCCTTGTACAAGGAGCTGTTTTGGACATACTGTATATACATTTTCTCTTATTTCTGACCAATCAATGAACTGAAATTTGTAAGTCCTAGTAAAATAAAGTGCTATTGGTTTATTCAATCTGCATTATTTTAAATGTAAATCATACATTTACTTTGCTAGAAGAATTTGTAATCCTAATATAGATATTCAAGGGGAAAATATGTATTTTTTTTAAGATTTATTTTATTGTTTGAGAGAAGATGAGAGAGAGAGGAAGACAGAGAGAAGGAGGAAGGCCCAGAGCAGTCTCCATAGTTGTACATCATTATCTGTGACATGATTTTATTCAACACAGGTGGATGTGGGGCCTTGAGGGGTGGTAACCAAGCTGAGAGACTACCACATGCAAGGAAAGAACCTTCATCACTGAGCCATCCCAGCAGTTACCAGTTACACAGAAGTTCAACATATGGAGCTGCATGAACCAGAATCAGGAATTGAACCCTGGACCTCATGGTTCTGAGGCAGCATCCTGGCATTTCCCATAAAATAAATAAATAAATAACCTTTTGTACACTATATATCTTAATGAAAATTAAAAAATGTTTACTGTACCTTTTCCAGTACCTTAAACTAGAAAGAAAAAGGGTAATTTCAAATATAAGAACATTTCTTTCAGGTAGGAGTAATATCTCAATGGTACTCAGTCTGCCAGCTTAAAGGTGTAATTTTTCTTATTCTACTTTCAGAGCTAATTGCAGTAAGTAGAGTTCAGTATTTTGAAGACTACTTTCCTTATATGTTTTTTTTTTATTTTCTAGCTCATATTAATGTTTAAAATGTAATGTATGTAAGTGATATCAGAGAAAAGAAGCCCAACATTTCAAATATCTATTAGCATGGATAACATTTAATGTAATTTTAAAGGTTAATGATTGTGTAAACCATGTTATGGAAGTTAGTGTGTCATGTGATAGAGTGGTGTTTTATTAAGGCAGAAACAAATGAAAAAATTCAGATATCATTCACCAAATAGGATTCATGCCCACAACACTGCTGTAGGAGCTATAGATGATACAAGTAAAAAACAAACACCCCAAAAGCCCTTGTTTTATTTACTAAGAGATACTTAATTTGATAGAAATATCAAACTGTTATCTGATGGTTAGGAATCTGTCTGTCTTCTGTTGCATTTGGTCATAAGTTTTCAATCATTGGCCTGAATATGTTTCCACCATTGACATCACTTTCTGGCAGACAGGCTTATTGCACAGTACCAGCCATATTTTGGAATCTAGGATTTCAATTCCCTGGATCCTTTAGTTTAGGGGACCCACCTTAACCTAGATGCTATAAAAGCACTATGACAGATTGAAGAGAATAGGTAAAAATGATGAAAAAAATTAAATTGTTCCCTTTTCACTTCTGTAGGTTGATGGACTAGCCTTTGCACTGCTCAATTAGATATGATAATGTGAAATCTACCCAGAATTAACAGAATGGCCTGTTCAACTGCTAGAGTTATTAGAACTTCACAAGGATCTTTAGATGCCCTGGCTGGAGTTGTCCTCAACCACAGTTGCCTTAGAGAATTTATTTTCAGCCCAGAGAGAAGTTTGTGTCATAGCGAATACTCTTACTATACTTGTGCTTGGTTAAATATTTCTTTGAAGGTCCAATTAGAAACAACCAAACTTCTTAAACTTGTAAAACCTCTTAAGGGACATTCATTCCATTTTTTCCACATGCACCACTAAATGGAAAATTTTAAGTCTTATATTTTCTGCTGTCTACCAGTTGGGATCAGGGCTATTTTGGTCTGGATTGCAAATTCTACTACTCACCATTGTTCCAATTTTATTTTTTTTATATTTATTTTATTATCTTTGACAGAGACAGAGAGAAGGGGGAGGGACCAGAGCAGTCTCCATAGTTGTATATCATCAGTTTTTCACATGGTTTAGTTCCACACAGGTGGGAGGGGGCCACACAGGGCAGGCAAGGGGCTGGGGGCCTCCCACATGGGAGGCACACCCCCTTGAGATGAGGGCTGAACCTGGGGCCTTCTACATGGGAAGCACACCCTAGTTCAGCATATGGGTTCACACTGGCTGGGGCCAGGATTTGATTCTTGGTCCCCAGGGTCGAAAAGTGAGTGCTTAACCTGCTGAGCCATCCTGGCTTCCCCAGTTCCAACTTCTTTAAGGTAGCTCATTGTCAAGCTGTTAATGTTTTGTATGATGAAGTGCTTAAAAGCCCCTATAAAAATTCAAGTGATGGCTGCATTAAGAATATAAATATGGGAAGCCGGGATCGCTCAGTGGGTTAAGCGCTCACTTTGTAGCGTCGGGGACCAAGGATTGAATCCTGGCCCTGGCCCATGCGAACCCACATGCTGAACTGGGGAGTTCCTCCAGTTCAGTTCTCTCTTTGTCTCTGTATCTCTCTCTCTCTCCCTCTCTCTGTCAAAAACAATTAAAAAACAAAAGAATATTAATAACACATCTAGCCCCTACCTTTTTTATTTTTTTCCTCACTTATTTTTATTTTTCAATTACATTTGACATACAATATTATATTGTTTTAGGTGTATAGCCTAGTGATGAGACATTTATATAATTTAACAAATCCTTATTCTGATACACCTGGTTCCCATCTAACACCATATATAGTTATTACAATATTATTGACAGTATGTCCTATGCTGCAATTTACAGCCCTAGGACTATGTTGTGACTATAAATTTGTACTTCTTTATTTCTCCTCCTTTTTCACCCACCTCTCCTACTGTCCTCCAATCACCCCTAACAAACCTGGTACGCATTAAACACCACCCATAGTTATTGCAATACTATTGACTATATTCTCATGTTATACCATTTATCACCATAACTATTCCTTTGTAACTACCAAACTAAACTTCCCAGTTCTTCCCCTTATTTCACCACCTCCCCCAAGCCTCCTTCCATCTGTAAACAAACCAAATGTTTTCTATATTAATGATTATGTTCCTTTTTTGCTTGTTTTCTTCTTTGGCTTTCACCTACAAGCAAAGTCAACTTGCATCTGTTTTCCTCTGACACTTCACTTAGTGCAATACCCTCCATATCTTATAATTTGAGCTTTTAATCTATTTAAATTGTTGATACACAGCTATTGCCATTTTATTATTAATAATTTTCCTTTTTCCCCCCATGTTAATATTTCCTCTAACATTCTTTGTAATACCGGTTTGGTGGTGATGGAACTCCTTTAGCTTTTTCTTGTCTAAGAAGCTCTATTTGTCCTTTGATCTTGAATGATAGCCTTGTGGGATAGAGTAATCTTGATTGTAGGTTCTTGCTTTTGTTCGTGTTAAATATTTTTGCCAGTCCCTTCTGGCCTGCAAAGTTTCTGTTGAGAAGTCAGATGACATTCTTATCAGAGTTTCCTTTCAAGTTCTACTAGCTGTTTTTCTCTTGTGGCTTTTAGGAGTCTCGCTTTATCTTTAACCGTGGTCATTTTAAGTATAATGTGTCTAGGTGTGGGTCTGCCTATTGGGCTTTTCTTGTTTATGACACTGCTTCCTGGTCTTGTATGCTTACTTCTTTTATCACATTAGGAAAGTTTTCAGTCTTTAGATCTTCAAATAGGTTCTCAATTTGTTGCTTTTTCTCTTCTTCTGGTACCCCTATGTAGTGAATGTTGTTATGCTTGATGTTATCACAGAGAACCCTTAAGAACCATCCTCACACTTTTGGATTTTTTTTTTTTTTCTATTTTGACTGAATGCATTCTGCTACCTTGTCTTCCAATTCACTGATTTGATCCTCTGTTTCATCTGGCCTGCCAATGATTCATTCTACTGCATTTTGAATTTTAGTTATTGCATTCTTCATCTCTGACTGGTTTTTTTTTATGGTTTCTATGCCCTTCTTTATATTTTCTATCTCTCGTTTAAAGTTTTCACTAAGTTACTTCAGTATCTTTATAACTATCCTTTTAATGGGTTGCTTACTTCCATCTTATTTAAGTTTTTTTCTAGAAATTTTTATTGACTTTTTAAAATTGTTTTTGACAGAGAGAGATACAGACAGAGACAGAGAGATACAGAGAGAGACAGAGAGAGAAGGGGGAAGGCTCATAGCAGTCTCCATAGTTCTATGCCATTAGTTTTTCAACATAGTTTCATTTCACACAGGTGAGCAGGGAGCTGCACAGGATAGGAACTGGGCGGAGGGACTCCTACATGGGGGGCAGGCCCCATTGAGCTAGGGACAGAACTGGAGGCCCCCCACATAAAAATTCATCCCAGCAGGCACTGAAATATCCTTCACACACACACACATGCGCGCGCGTGCGCGCGCGCGCGAAGCACATCACATTTCAGCATATGGGTTTGCACGGGCAGAGGCCAGGACCAGGATTCAATCCTTGGACCTCTGGGCTACAAAGCAAGCTCTCAACCCACTGAGCCATCTCAGCATCTCCTACTGTTCTTTTATTTAAGACATATATTTTTGTTTCCACATTTTTGGATGTCTGTCTTTGTTTCCATAGATTAGGTAGATCTGCCATGTGTGCCAGTACTGCTGGAAAGCCTTAGGTATTTGGTGCCCTGTGGAACCCTGGCACTGTCTCTCTGATTATTTGTGCTCGGTGCTCCTGTAGATTCTTGTTTGGTGCCAATGCTGTGCCTGGAGCTACTCAGCAAAAGTCTCAAAACATACTGATGCTGGTGGCCACCTGCCTGGGGCCCGCAGACTTAAATAGTTTTCCAAGAAAGATTGCAATGTGGGTGGGGCTATCTGCTCATTAGAAAAAATGTGCCTCTAGCACTGGAGAAGTTTGGAGAGGTGGGGTCCCACTGAGTCAACGGTATGGAGCTGGAGGAGCTCACCAGACCAATCAGGTTCAGATTTGGCCACGTGGGGGCAGGTGCAACACAGGACAGATGCATCCACCAGCCATCTGCATGGGAGAAGGACCCACCCAAGAATAATGGTGACTGTCCTTTGGCCTTAACCCCAAAGCCACACAACTCAGCTTGTCCCTGTATACCTCCAATGCTCTCTGAATCACTGTCCCTCTGCCAGAACCTAGAGTACCTATGAGTGACTGAGTCTGTGCAGACACATTAAGAGGATGTCTGGGTTTTCCGCAGCCTTCTTTCCCCACCTAATGGTCAGAGTCCCCAGCATTTTTCACGGTCAGATGTTGTAGGGCTCCTCTTCCCAGCACCAGTACTGCAGGTTGGGTGCTCCTGAAATGGGGGTAAAGTCCACTGATTCTCTGCGGGGAACCTCCACTGCTGAGGTATCCCTCCTGATTCTCTACCACCCTGGAGTTTTGGTTTCTTTTGTTTCTGTGCCCAGCCTACCAGTTTCAACATGGCCTCCTCTTCTTTGCATCCTTAGTTTTAAAACTTATATTTGGCTAGACTTCAGATGGTTCTCCAGGTTGGTTTTCAATAATTTTGTTGTAATTTTAATGTGTTCACTAAATGAAACATGCACAGTGTTTTACCTGTTCCGCTATCTTCGATCATCCTACTTATTACTTTCTTTAATTTAGAAAAATTTGAACTCTTTTCCTGCTATACTTAAATTGCATGAATATACACTTTTATCAAGAAGATAATGTCAACATTTGAACATTACAAAGAAGAATTACACAATTAGTACTCTACTGTGTCTGAATTATTACATTTATCATTATGTCTGTTACATTTGTGTATGCTATTATGTGTAGATTTTTCATTATTTTTAATTTATTTTTTATTAATTGTTAAACTTACTTGGGTGACATTAGTTGGTAAAAATTACATAAGTTCCAGGTGTACAATTCTACATTACATCATCTCTATGTTACAATATGTGCTCACCACCCAGAGTCAGTTCTCTTTCCATCATCATATATTTGATGCCCTCTTCCTTACTTTTCAGCCCCTGCCCCTTTACCCTCAGGTAACCACCAAACTATTGATTGTGTCCATGAGTTTTTGTTTATTACTTTCAGTTTTATATTCTACTGATAAGTGAAGTCATATGGTTCTTGATGATTTCAATCTCTCTTGCTTCTCTTAATATGATGATATCAAGGTCCATTCATATTGTCACAAATGGCTGCATTTTACCTTTTCTTAATGCTGAGTAGTATTTCCCTGTGTAAACTTTACCATAATTTTCTTATCCAGTCATCTATTAAATAGTGCCTTGGTTGTTTCCACGGCTTGGCCACTGTGAACATTGCTGCAATGAATATTGGGGTAGGTATATCTTTGGAGATTAAGGTTTTCAACTTTTTAAAGGTAGATACCCAGAAGACGGATTGCAGGACAATATGGTAATTCTTTTCTTAATTATTTGAAGAATCTGCATATTGCCTTCTATAGTTGTACTAATTCATATCCCACCAGCAGTGTATGAGGGTACCTTTCTCTTCACAGCCTCTCTGCAATTGTTATTGCTTGTCCTATTGATTTTAGACATTCTAACAGGTGTGAGGTAGTACCTCATTGTGGATTTAATTTGTATTTCCCTAATAGCTAGTAAACATAAGCATTTTTCACATATCTGTTAGCCATTTGCATGTCTTCATGGGAAATGTGTCTGTTCAGGTCTTCTGCCCATTTTTTCAATTGGATTGTTTGTTTTATTGTTGTTCAGTGAATTCTTTATATATGTTAGATATCAGCCCTTAATCAGACATTCTTTTGAGAAATAGGTTTTAAAAATCATCAGATTCATATGGAACCACAAATAACCCAAATCACCAAAGCAATCCTATGAAAAAAGAAGAAGGCTGGAGGCATCGCACTCCCTGACTTCAGTCTATACCACAAAGCATCAATAATCAAAACAGCTAGGTATTGGTAGAAAAACAGACATATAGACCAATGGAACAGAATAAAAACCCCAGAAATAAACCCACAAATATATGAATAGCTAATTTTTGACAAAGGATCAAAAATACACAATGGAGAAATAAAAACCTCTTTAGTTAATCACACTGGGAAAATTAAAAAAACAAAACAAAACCAAACATGCAAAAGAATGAATCTGGACTGTGAACTGTCACCACATACCAAAATTAACCCAAAATGAATCAAAGACCTCCCCCATAAGACCCAAAACAATAAATTGCAAGAAAAAAACATAGATACTAAACTTATAGACAATGGGTTTAAGGAGGACTTCATGAAGTTGACTTTAAAGGCATGGAAATGGAAGTAAAAGCAATATAAATGAATGGGACTATATTCAACTAAAACCTTCTGAACAACAAAAGAAACCTCCAAAAAGTAGAGGCAACCAAATGAATGGGAGAAAATATTTTCACCATTTTTTATATTTGTGTAATATTTTATTTTAAAGGTATACCACAACTTCTGTATTTGCTGTGTTCATTCACTTTTAGTTTGTTGGTGTTATAATTAACGGGCTATAATTTTTTTTTCAGGTATATTGGTTGCTTCATGTGCTTATTTGATGTGATATATTTTTAGGAGTGAAAGTGCTAATAATAAGATAATATTAATTTTGTAATATATTTCTAAAATGTGTTCTATAAAAACTTTGCTTTCTATGGAGGAAGTAACTATATATTATTACATGAGATTTTTAGTTGCTTCACATTTTTACCAAATCAGATTTTGTTCATTTTTCTTTTTAAATTGTACTAAAAATGTTTTTTTATTGTTTTCTACATTAAGCCAGTCCAGTAGATGCAGAATGTTATCATCTATTACTATCAATTTAAATACTGACTTTTGTGAATTGCTTGTTCAAGTCTCCAGTACATTTATTAAATTATGATCAGTTTGTATTTTCCTATAGTTTTTATATCATTTTTACATCAAATATTAAAATTTCGCTTTTGTAAATATATGTATTATGAATGTACACACAGTTTATGGCTTGCCCTTTGTGTCCCTTCATGGTGTCTTTGATTAACAAAAGTTTAAATTTTAGTATAGTATCATTATAAAATATTTTATTTGATGATTACTATTATTGTATCCAGGTAAATAAATAATTTGACTAACCTCATGATCATGTAGATGCTTTTCAGAATCAATTTTGTTAAATTTCAGAAATTTTATTTATTTTAATGTATCTGGGAATGATTTTGTATAGAGTATAAGTACAAAATCAAGACTTATTAAATTTCATATTGATAACTAGTTGATCTAACATAATTGTTGCAAATAATTACTCTTTTTACTCAATATTAAAATGGTGAATTTGCTGCACAGAAAACAATTATACATGTACAGGATCAATTTCTTGATTTCTAATTTTTATCTTTTTACTTTGTTCTCTTTGTTTATTCTTTCATTGATATTATAATTTTATTAATGTAAATTTAAAGTGTTTTGAAATTTAGTAGACCAAGTCTTCTAGTTATATTACTTTTCAAACCACTTCAGCTAATAGTATTTATACTTTCATATGAATTATAAACTCGTGTCAATTAATAAAAAAAATATGAAATTTCTATAAAGATTTGTTAAGGCCATAAATAAATTTTGAAAAATTTGAAATCTTAGAAATATTTGGATTTTCAATTTAGCAAAATCACATTCTTTTTTATTAAATTATTTGAAAATGATTCTCAGCCATGTTTTAAAATTTTCTGTGTGGAATTCTTGCACATTATTTTTCAACAGCTCATATTTTTAATGTCATTAGTATGAAAAATAATTTTAATTTTGTTTTACTGGAATTGTTAATAAATAGAAATGCAATTGTTTTGTTTATTGAACTCATTTTTATATTATCTATTTGCCTAACTTATTTATGTATTTGATAATTTGTAACATTTTAGGGGGAAGCTGTTTCTACGTACACAATTATGTAATCTGCAATAATGACAATATTTTTTTCTCATTCCACACATTATAACTTTTATTTAGGTTTTCTTCCTTATATTTTACTAGCTGGGGTGCCTCACAAAACATTGAATGCAATTATTTATAGAAATATTCTTGTCTTAACTCTATAAAAACAATACGAGTATTCAATATTTTGTCCACATATGATTTTTTTGCTTTACATTGTGTTTCAGATATTTAGAAGTCTAATTATAGAATACCCCATCTATTTTTTGGTTGATATCTTTTTTTTATAATAAACAGGAAATAATGAATTTTATCGAAGTGTTTTATACATCTATTTAAATAAGCATGTGATTTCATTTTGTTCATGTTTTACATTTGATTTGTCAGTAGTCAAATTGTAAACCACCTTGCATTTCTGAAAGAAAATTCTAGTAAATAAATTATCTCATTTTTAATATATCATCAAAAATGATATATTTGAAAGATTTTTTTTTAAATAATGACTTTCTTTTTAATATATTTTTATTTATTTATTTATTTATTTTTGACAGAGAGAGAGAGAGAGAGAGAGAGAGAGAGAGAGAGAGAGAGAGAACTGAACTGGAGGAGCTCCCAGTTCAGCACATGGTTCTGCACGGGCCGGGGCCGGGATTCGATTCCTGGTCCCCAGCGCTGCAAAGTGAGCATCCAACCCACTGAGCCATCCCGGCTTCCCCAAAAATGATATATTTGAAATAATTATTGCATTTAATTTAATTGGAAAGGTAGGCTTCTACTTTTCTCACAATGTCTTTGTAAAGTTTGGTATCAAGATTTGCTACCCTCATATAAAAAGTTTAAACAGTATGACTTTCTAATCTCTTTTTTAAAAATTTATTTTATTTTTTGAGAGGTGAGAGAGAAAGTGTCCAGAGCAGGCTCCATAGCTGTACATTAGATTTGATATAGTTTCCTTCCACAAAGGTGGATATGGTGCCCAGTAGAGTGAGAAAAAAACTGGGGGCCTTCTGCATTGGAGGCCAGAATCGTCCCCACCCTTTGGTGGTTACCAGGTGTGCCACAGTTCAGCATATGGGTTTGCACAGGTTGGAACCAGGATTCGATTCCCAGACCTTGCTGTAGCAAGGTAAGTGCACAACCTGTCGAGCTATCCTGGTATCCCAAATCTTTCAAAGAATCTTTGATAGAATAACATTGTTTTTCTTAAAATTTCCAAGAATTTACCAGTCCATTTACCTATTTCTAAAAAAGTATTTTAATTATAGTCAATTTTTATAATAATATAAAACAATAGCAATTTTTATATTTTATTTTGTTTGTGTTTACTTCTATTTGTGATCATAAAAACATCACTAAATACATTTTTATAATGTTGGAAGATTTGTAATAATGTTTTTTCATTCTACTCTGAGTAATTCGGGGTTTCTATTTTATTTGCTTGATAAGGTTTGGTAAAGATTTATAAGTTTAAATATTTTTTTTCAAATAACCAATTATGGCTTTGTCAATGTACTTTATTGTTCATCTATTATATTGGGTTTATTGTCTTCCCTTTATTACTTTCTTTCCTACTTTTTTTGGGGGGGGAGGTTAATTTATTGTTCTTTCTCAGTTCTTGTAGAAATTGATGTTGTTTTCTAAGTTTTTAATTTTCTAATATATCCATTTAGAGCAAGCTTGTCCAACTTGGAGTCTGCAGGCCACATATGCCCCAAAGATGGCTTTAATGTGGCCCAACATAATTTAGTTAATTTTCTTAAACCATTGTGAGATTTATTTGTGATTTTTATTTATTTATTTATTTTTAGCTTATCAGCTATTGTTAGAGTTAGTGTATTTTATGTGTGGCCCAAGACAATTCTTCTTATTTCATTATAGCCTAGGGAAGCCAAAGATTGGATACCATTGATTTAGAAATAACATTTTCCTTTACATATTACATTAACTCCACATTACATTTTTTATATTGTAAATTAATGATCATTCAGCTGAAATTATTTATTTATTTATTTTTTGTTATCTCTTTGACCAATTGATTATTTAGATGGGTGCTGATAATTTCAACTATGTTGAGGATTTACTAGTAGAATTTCTTTACATACCGGTACATATTTTATATTGTAGCAAAAATAAATATAACATAAAATTTAGCATTGTAGCAATTTTAATAAGTGCAATTTCATGACATTTAATCTTTCAAAATGTTATACAACTATTAGCACTATGTAGCTCAGAACTTTTTCTTCACCTTAAAATATACCAATTAAGCAGTATTCTATTACTAGTCAGTAGAAAATACTGATCTTTTCATCTTTATTAATTTTTTATTTTTGGTACATTTCATATAAGTAAAGTCATCCAATTTGTGACTTTTGGTGCTTTACTGATCTTACTTAGCATAACATTTGCAAGTATAATTTATGCTGTACCACACATCAGTATTTTATTCATTTCTATGGCTGAATAATATTGTATAAGATGAATATATCACATTTTGTTTATAAATGTATTAGTTGATGGGTATTTGGGTATTTTCAGTTTTTGTAAAGTTTTAATTATTTTGAGTAGAGTTTTTATAAATGTTCATGTAGAAGTTTTTATTTGAGTGCTTGTTTTTAAGTCTCTTCAGGATATACATTGCAGTGCATTTCCTGAGTTATTATTCTACATTTACTTATTTATTTTCAGGTACATCATTTATTTTCTTTCTTATAAATTTGTTGGAGTAATATTGGTTAGTAAAAATATATAGGTTTCAAGTGTACAATTATATATACATCATCTATATATTTCATTGTGGTGGTGAGCTCCACCTGGAATCAGTTCTCCTTTCTTCACCATATACTGACCCCTCCCCCTTTTTTTCTTTCATCTTTTCCTTCCTCTCTTAAGCTCTGTTGACCACTAAACTGTTGTCCATGTTTACAAGTTTTTGTCCATTAATCTTAATTGTGACCTGTCACTGTAAACCAAATTAACTAAAAATGATTTAAAGACCTCCACTCCACGTAAGACCTGAAACAATACTAAATTTATAGACCTTGAATTCAGGGAGGATTTTATGAACCTGACCTCAAAGGCAAGGGAAGTAATAGCAGAAATAATTGAATGGGACTTTATCAAACTAAAAAGCCTCTGCATAGCAAAGGAAACCATCAACAAAGCAAAGAGGCAACCAACAAATTGGGAGAAAATATTTGCAAACAATGCCTCTGATAAGCCGCTAATATCTAAAATATATAAAGAATTTGAACAACTCAACAACAATAAAACAAACAATCCAATTGAAAAATGAGCAGAAGATCTAAACAGACACTTCGCCCATGAAGACACATAAATGCCCAACAGACATGAAAAGATGCTCAACTTCATTAGCTTTTAGGGAATTGCAAATCAAAACCACAATGAGATAACACCTCACACCTGCTAGAATGGTTATAATCAACAAAACAAGGAAGAACAAGTGCTGGAGAGGCTGTGGAGAAAAGGGAATCCTTATACCCTGCTGGTGAGAATGCAAATTGGTACAACAACTATGGAAGACAATATGGAGACTCCTTAGAAAATTGGGAATGGAGCTACCATATAACCCAGCAATCCCCCTTCTGGGTATCTACCCCAAAACTTGAAAACTTTGGTCCATAAAAACATATGTACCCCAGTGTTCATTGCAGCACTGTTCTCAGTGGCCAAGTCATGAAAACAAACAAATTGCCCCTTGATAGATGACTAAATGAAAATGCTATGATTTATATATACAATTGAATATTGTTCAGCTATATATAATAAAATAAAATTATTCTATTTGCAAAAGCAGGGATGGAACTTGAGATCATCATATTAAGCAAAATAAGCCAGACATAAAAAGCTAAGAACATGGGGAAGCCAGGATGGTTCAGTGGGTTAGGCGCTCACTTTGCAGCCCCAGGGATCTAGGATTGAATCCCAGCCTCAGCCGTGCTGACCCATGTGCTAAACTGGGGAGTGCCCCCAGTTTTGTTCTCACCGGGGCGAGACCCCGGCCCAGTCCCGCCCACCTGTGGAATGAGACTATGTGGAAAAACCAATGATGTACAACTATGAAGATCGTTCTGGGCCCTCCCCCTTCTCTCTGTTTCTGTCTCTGTATCTCTCTCTCTCTGTCAAAAACAATAAATAAATCTTAAAAAAAAAAAGAACACAAAAAGCTAAGGACCACATAACTTCATTCATATGTGGAATATAAAACTGAAAGCAACAAAGAAACAAAATCTCATGGACGTAGTCAATAGTTTAGTGGTTACCTGAGAGTAAGGGGGGAGGAAGCTGGAAGAGAAGAAATGGGAGCTAAATATAGGGTGATGGAAAGAAAGCTGCCTCTGATAGGTGAACACATAATATAACACACAAAAAGTACTATAGAATTGTACACCTGGAACCTATGTAATTTTTACTATCCAATGTAACAGTAACTGATTTAACAATAATAAATAAATAAATAAATATTCATCCCACAAAAGAAAAAAAAGGAGTTAAAAAAAAGATAAAGTAGCATTTTAGATGCAGTGAACATACACTTCAAAAATACCATCATATTAAAAGATACAAAAGCCGAGAGATTTTTCTAACAGATCCAAACAAGAAATGTCTAAAAAAAATTCTTCTAGTTAAAGTGAAATTTTATCAGATTAGTACTTGAATTTACAGAAATAAGCAGGTACACTAGAAGTGATAAATATGTGGGTATATATATAATACTCTTTTTTTGTATCCATTTAGAAATTTATATGTAACTATAATTAAAATATATGGCTACAATAGCACTACGTTTGGAAAGATCATAAAAGGGAATTGTGCTGTTTCCACATTCATATATTTAAAGAGAGAGGCGGTTTTATGTAGCATTTTAAAGTGTCTCCCAGCGATCCACATCTCATCATTGTATTATACACTGTGTAATCTCATGCTGTTAAGTGTGAACTGGACCTAATGACTTGTTTCTAATGAATATGATATGGCAAAACCTAATCACTTCCAAGATGAAGCTATATATCATGGTATAACCCCCCCCTTTTTTTCTTTCTCCCTCTTGCTCTATTGTGTCTTGTTGAAGGCTTACTCTCTTTAATAGGAAAACCTGTTATATTATGGTTGAGTGGTTCATGTAGCAGGAGCTAAGGAAATCTGAAACTTTAGTCAACAATGAGTGAGGAAGGAAGTGCTAAGTATAACACACTGCATGGAACCACATTAAGCCTCCTCTCTGTGAGTGAGCTTAGAAGAGGACTCTTCCTCATCTGGCCTTGAGATGACTACAGAACAAAATGACTTTCGTATCAAGCTCCATGTAAGACTATGAAACAAAGATATAGGCCAAGTGATGCCTAGTTGCCTTATCCACAGAAACCGTGAGATAATAAAGATGTATTATTTTAAAGTGCTAAGTTTTGGAGCAATTTGCTATGCCAAAATAAATAATTCATGCAAGTATACAATAGTACTTTTAAGTAAATTAGAATTAATTAAGGAAGGTACTTAAAATTAGGAATGCGTTTTGCAATCCCTAGAATGAACACATAAAAAATAGCAGTTAGGGGATGTCGGGATAGCTCAGCAGGTTGAGCGCTTGCCTCACAATCTCAAGGTCCTGGGTTCGATCCCCGGAACCAGCCTCTGCAAACTCGTGTGCTGAACTGTGGTGCAACTGGTAACCTCCAGGAGGCTTAGTGGCAAAGGTTCTCACCTCCCATGTGAGAAGCCTCCAATTCAGTTCCCACCCCATAGGGCCCTACATCTACCCGTGTAGAATAAAACCATGTCACAACTAATGATGACAGTGATGGAGACTCTTCTAGACCCTCCTCCTTCTAGCTCTCTCTCTGTCTGTCTCTCTCTCTGTCTCTCTCCCACTCTGTCTCTTACTTTCTTTCAAACAATAAAATAATTCTTTTAAAAAACTATAAAAAAGTAGCACCCAAACAGAAAATTATAGAAAGTCAAATAAAATATTTAATCAAATGGAATGTTAAATATATTCAAATACCAAAAGATCGAAGAAGGAGAAATCACTGGGATGAACTGGTGGGACCTCCCTTGGGCATAAGATGCTTGGCTTCATCTACTCTGTTGGCCATGGTCAGGCCACAGGAACCCTCTCCTGGGGGGACAACCAAGACTGCAGCCCTGGAGATCTTATAGGCATTTGAGGCACAGTGCCCTGACTGGGCTGTTTCTACACTTTGGCTTAAACTGCAATCGATTAAGGAATTACTTTTCAGACTGGAAGTGGAAGTGAGAGTTCAGTAAGTCAGGCCACTGTGGCTGCTTTGAACCCCTTAGAATGGATTTATAAGGAGCGAAGAAGAAGAGCTTGTTGGGAAAAACTAAATAATACAAAGTCTGTCACTAGAGTTCCTCCTCTTGCAAAATACAAAATCCTCTCTCATGAGACAACCAAGGATCACTCTAAAGAGAAAGGAGCCACCGGCGTGGAGTGAGGACATGGCAGGTAGAAAAACTGAGATGGGACAATGTTTACTGTGTAAGTAATGGCTCTAGGTCTCGCACCAGCTCTGCTTCCAGCTCTAGTTCAAGCAGTTCTCTGGCTCTCTTAGTCTTCAGCACAGATAAAAGGAGGTCACGTTCCTGTTCCAAATTCAATCCACCCAAAATACATGAAAAAGAAATAAAAAAAAGGACCCCTTCCATGAAACCCACCAAAGCCACACACTGCGAGGCTCACCAGGAATGTTACAAGGACTACATCATGGAGCTGTTATCCACCCATGGGAAATGTAAATAGCTGGCATGCGTATAGAAAGCCACAACCCCCATCTATCCAAAGTCTTTGTGAGGATTTTGGGACCACAGGTGCAGCTCAGAAGGTGAAGAAAAACATGGATGAAAGACAAGTTAGTGGCCAGGAGATCACTGTCACTGCTGTGCTGCTGTGAGGAACCCCACCCAGGTCACCACCCCACCCTCAAGCAATGCAACCCTTCCAGGAGAATGTTGCCACATCCTCCTATGTGGCAGGTCATACCTACAGATGTGAAGGACTTTGTGGTCCCCAAGGAACAGGCTCCTGCCTGGCCATACTTCTCCCTAACTGTGCAACTACCATGGGAACTCCCACTTCAACTCCTTCCCACTGCTGGACCACTAGAACTAGATCCCACTTCTAAATGGGACAGACAACAACAGTGCTATCCCATCTCAAACAGTGTGTATGGCCAGCCTATTCTCACTGGGCTGAATTCAAAGTGTCAGCAGGCTGATTAGATGTCTTGTTTGAAGGACACAGTGCCATTGTTTTCTGTCCCATTTAAACAGGATGTCTGGTTAGCCTACCTGGAACTCTTAGTCTATCTAACTCAGTCTTAGAAGCAGGATGGGTAGGAAAGAAAATCTTTACTCTCAGTCAAGCTTTGAAGTCACAACTAAGCCATTTCTTCTGGAGGCTGAGTTCAGGCTATGGAATATTACTGGGTTGGGGCTGTGTGTCTATGAAGATGCCCTCCAGATTCAAGGCTAGAAGCTGCCACATCTCCAGTCCTTGAGGGAGTTAAGTGGTAAAGCCAGCAGTGATAGCAGGACTCCAGGTGGCACTGTGCTTCAGCCAAGAGCACATGTTTTATCCACAGATGACTTGAGGCCAGTCTGGTGGCATGGGGGATGCTTCATAATAGGTGCACTTTTGTGCAGCCTCCAAGCCTGTTAACCTGGCCCTGCGCCCTGCTCAAGTCCTTTTCTGACTTCTGGAGTCAAACACTAGTGTTAGGTGCCTTCAGTGATTCTCCTTTTACGTGTACAAATGAACACGTACCCGGACCCCAAGTCTCCTTGGTCTATAAAATTGGTGAGCACATTTAGAGCCAGTTTTGCAAGATTTTCACAGAACCCTGACTTTCAGTTCTTATTTATGGTGCTATTACAAGTCACCACTGTAATGTGTACATTGCATTTTTTACTTTTATTGTATAGGAGTATTATAGATTTTTTGTTTTGAGTTTGATAACTTTGTAGCATTCAGATAATGTAGTGTTTATACCTCATGTGTAGAGTGAAAGGATTGGGTTAAATAAGCCTAAAATCAAAATACTGCACACATACAAACACAAACAACAAACTAAAGAACAAACCAAATTTAAAAAACAAGAAAGCTAAGAGAATGATGATAGATTTAAACAAATCATATCACTAATTGCATCAAATCTTTAAAGAAGCACTCTAATTATAATATAAACATTGTAAGATTAAAACAAAGACCCAAATATATTTCTCTTTAAGTAGTTTAAAAATGTAATGCTGGAAAACTATATAAAATATGAACATGAAATTTAAATCAGTTAATTCAAAGAAAATACAAGACAAGACAAAAGCATATTACCAAAGATAAATAAAATACATAGGGACATTGCATTATGAAAAGGGGCCAATTCAATAGTAATGCACAAGCCTTAAATATGTCTGCATCTAGGGGAAGCCGGGATGGCTCAGTGGGTTAAGCGCTCACTTTGCAGCGCTGGGGACCAGGGATCGAATCCTGGCTCTGGCCCGTGCGGAACCATATGCTGAACTGGGAGCTCCCCCACGTTCAGTTCTCTCTCTGTCTCTGTATCTCTCTCTCTCTCTCTCTCTCTCTCTCTCTCTCTCTCTGTCAAAAAAAAAAGGAAGTTTAAAATATGTCTGCATCTCGTAATAGAGCTTTTAGATACATGAAGCAAAACCAAAACCAATCCCACCCCCAGCCCAAATTAAGAACCTGTGCATAAAAATGAAATAATTAAATTCACAAATGTAATTGGATATTTTAGCACTTCTCCCAACACTTGATAGGTAGAATATAAGAATAAATAAATAGAGAAGATATAAACAATACTCTCAACCAAATTTACTTAATTGATACTAAACATCACACACAGCAACTGCTGAATGACATGGCTTATAAGGGCACGTGGAACCTATGCTAACATAAACCACATGCCAATCTACAACATAACGTTTAATTTCAAACTTAATAAATAATACAGAATATTTTGATCATTGTAAAAATGGTAAATAATAATAATATCCAGGACTCTGAAATATTCAGAAAGTAACTGATAACACATTAATTTCAAAATTAAACATTTAAAAATAGATGATTGCTCTAAGAAAAATCACAGATTAGAAATTATTTAAAGATGAATGGTAATAAAAGTGCAACATTTCAAAATTTGTAGAAAGAAGTAATATCAAATTTTAAGAAGATGTGTAGCTTTCAATTACCGGGATATAAGTTCTATAGACTCCAAAAAAGAAGGGCTCCTGGTGGCTAACTGGGTTCAAATTTTAAAGCATCTCTTTCCAAGCAGTGGCCTCTCCTGCAAGCTCTGCTTCAGGGAGGAACCTGCACTGAACTGCCTGTCTGTACTGTGCTCTTGCCATTGGAGCCAAGCCTTATAACGGAGTTCCTGGGATTTTATTGTAACCAGTAGAACTGGAACTCTTTATCCTTTTGGGGGCCATGCACCTATACCTGCTATCATCTTAACCAACCAATCAGAACAGCTTTATTCTAACCAATCAGGACAGTGACTTTTCAACCAGTCTATGTGAGGATTTGGAGTCCTCATTTGCATGAGGATGGACCAATCAGGGGCCAGCAGCAGGGACTTCTGTCTGTATAAGTTCTTCCCTGGCTCACAGAGTGCACTTTTCCTTTCCACTGAATACCGAAGCCTGTGTCTCCCTAGCTGGAGTAGAAAACATCAAGGAAATGTGGCCTCACAAAAGCAGGCAGAGCAGACCAGAGCAGGACCGTCCAGCAGGAGATAGCCTACCCCTGAGAGCTACCAACCCCAAGAGGTGTCTCACAGTGTGCTGTATTACAATTGAGCTGTTTGCACTGAATAAAGTTGTCTTCGTCACTGCACCCAAAATTGGGGGTTCCTGTTGGTATTGACTTGGCATGCATGACTTTGACAGTTCCCGTTTTAAATGAGGTGAATCTCCTCATCTTTCTCTTTTGCTTCTTGTAATCCTTTCTTTCTTTTGTTTTGCTTTGCTTTCAAACGTTTTTGTTTGGTTCTGTATTTTCTTCCTGAAAACCAGTAGAGAAAGCAAACCTGCATACCGGTAGAAATTCTCACCACTTTGGGGAAGAGAGAGGGAGTAGAGAGCACGGCAGTCCAGCGCTTGAGACAGTAAGGAGTGAGTCCAGTGTGAGGCTTTGCATGCAATCTGGCCTCCATACTCAGGCCCCAGTGATGTGCATGCTAAAGTTTTAGTGGATAAATGAAGTCATTGGCGAGAGAGAATCCCTGTGCTGGTTAGAGCCCAAATGGGGTGAAAAGCGTATCCTCGTAGAGGAGACAGTTAGTGTCTGTGATAAGATTAGTTACATACATGAAAACTACAAATAAGTATATTAAGGATAATGTGATCCTGGCTTCTCAGTACTGAACAATGAAATTATAGACATAGAAAGTTAAACAAAAAACAAAAACAAACAAACAAATAAGGAAAAGAAAAACAACAAGAAACGCCAGATGAATTCTATGAAATTGAATTGGAATTACAGATACCTTTATAAATTCATGGTTTTCAACATATACAAATAGATATATAAACATCAGATGTAAATGTGTTCACAGTGCACAAAATTGTACATATGTACTGTAAGACATAGCTACATTAGCTCTATTTCTTAACCATCCAATGAGATGCCTTGGGAGAAGTATAAGTAAGTAATAATAAATATACCAAATATTTAGATCTGGGCATCTAAGTACAGCCTTCAATAAAATAAAAAAGAACACAATTCAAAATTGGCAAAAGAAAAAAGTATTTGAACATACATCCCATCCAGTAAGATATGTAGGTCATGAATAATTACATGAAAAGTGCTCAACACCTATAGTATTAAGGTAATCTAAATGACAACCACAAATGAGCTACCGCATCAATTGGAATTGCTAAACTTTATGGTAACAAGGCTGTAGAAGGACTAGAACTCACATAAATTGCTGGAGGGACTTTCAAATATTACAAACACTTTCAAAAACAATTTAGCTGTTACAACATTACATGTATCTTTATGTGATACATGGGATCTAGCTATTTTACTCCTAAGTATTTGCCCAGGCAAAATTAACACATATGTTCATGCAAGTCTTCTGCATTAAAAAAATAACAGATTATCCGCACTAGTCAAAAACTGGAAACCGAATATCCATCAATAGCTGAATGGTTAAATAAATTGTGATATGCGTTTATAATAAAATACAACTTAGCAATTAAAAAAAAAGATCTACTCAAACATAAAATAATGTAGATGAATATATAATTAAGCTGAATAAAAGGTGTAAGATAAGACAAATGTATATTGCATGATATCATTCACATAAATGTTATGTGAAGCATAATACAATCTTTGTATAGGGACAAAAAAGCAGATCAGTGGTGATTTGTGTAGGAGTTATTGGACAAAAGTAAAAGAAATCTGAGAATGGTATAGCAAATGAGAAAATTGCTGCAGTTTTTAAGCATGATTTAATTTGGCAATTGATTATATATATATATATATACACACACACACACACATATATATATATATATCATGTGCAATTAATTGTATACTAATTCCTCAATAAAGGTGTTATATATTTTTTAAAACTCAGTAGAACTTTCTGCATAAACTTTGAAAGAATAAAATAAATCAATTTTACATTTTCAAACAATCAGCAATAAAATTTTACATTTTCAAACTATCAGCAATAAATGAGGTACAAACATACTTTATAATAACATCAAAAATATAAAGTACTTAAGTATATTTAACAAAAGACTTGTAAGTACACATTCTATATAAAAATAAAAAAATTAATATTTTGAGCAATTATAAAGACCTATATTAATGGAATATGTACTTATTAAGGGACAACTTTTTCCTAAATTCCGTGCAAACTCTGTCAACACTCTGCAGCATTAGGTTTGTTTCATTTGATTTTTTGTTTTGTTTTCATGGAAATTAGCAATGTAATTCTAAGAATTCATAGGGAAATGCAATTCATAAAAGATAGACAAAACAATAAAGAAAAAAAAAGTTTAGGACGACTTTCTGTAACTGATTACAAGATTTACTACAAAGTTACAACAATGGAAACACCATGGTATAATATAAAGATAGAAACAAACATCAGTGAAACATAATAGAAGTTCTTTTTTTTAATTTTTATTGTTTTGTTTTTGTTGTTTTACAGAGAAACAGGCAGAGAGAGACAGAGAGAAAGGGCAGGGCCCAGAGCAGTCTCCATAGTTGCCAACATCAGTTTTCCATATAGTTTCACCCCCAGGTGGGTGCAGGGCTGCACAGGGCAGGAACTGGGCCAGGAACCTCCCGCATAGGCCCCAGCAAGAACTGAACTGAGATCACACCCCAGTTCAGCATATGGGTCCGCCTGGGCTGGAGCCGGGATTCAATCCTCGGTCTCCAGGGTTGCAAAGCAAGCACTTAACCCGCTGAGCCATCCCAGCTTCACCAAGAAGTGCTTAAAAAGATCCACATTTAAGATCAATAATTTTCAACAAAAGTACCAAGGTAAACTAATGTCAACAGTCTTTCCAACATATAATGTTCAACAACTAAAGAAATGTATGATAGATAACGAACAATAATGCCATTTATTATATTAATTTGAGATGGACTATAAGCCTAAATGCAAAAGTTAATATTTTAAGGTTTCTATTATAAAACAGAATATTTTTTACTTTTGTAGGATAATATTTATTAGAACAAATATAAAATGCCCTAATCATAAAAGCAAAGACATAATATATTAAATTTCATCAAAATGAAAAAAAAAAGTTCATAAGACACTGTAAAAATGTTCAATACATAATCTGACAAAGGACTCATACTCAAAATATATAAAGAACTCTTACCCATCTGCAATATAATAACAAAACCCACTTAAAATGGTTAAAATAGGGGAAGCTGGAATGGCTCAGTGGATTGAGTGCTCAATTTGCAGCCCCAGGGACCAAGGATCAAATCCTGGCCCCAGCCTGTGCAGACCACATGGTGAGCTGGAATGTGCTTCCCATGCGGGAGGCCCCCAGGTTGGTTCTTGCCCCCTGGTTCAGCCCCTAGTTTGAAGGGGCGGGCCTCCCATGCAGAAGGCCCCCATCACAGTTCCCACCCTGCATGGCCCCACCCACCTGTGTGTAATGAAACTGTGTTAAAAACTGATAACATACAACTACAAAGACTGCTCTGGGCCTTCCTTCCCCCTTCTTCTGTCTCTCTTTATCTCTGTCTCTGCCTCTGTCAAAAACAATAAAATAAAACTTTTAAAAATGGTCAAAATAGTAGAACAGACATTTTACAATATATAAACATGGTAAGAACATTAAAAAATTTTTAAACATTTTAGTATTCATGAAAATTCTAATTAAAATTAAATGTATTAAAAAAATAAAATTCAAAGCACTGAAAACAAATGTTGGTACAGATATGGAGAATGTTAAAATCTCAGGCATTATGGGTAGGAATATAAATAGGCATAATAACTTTGTAAAACTGTTTGTATTTTCTTATAAAATTAAATGTAATATACCACCAGTCACCCTTGAACCCAGATGTTACTCTTTCTAAATTTACTCAAAGGTAATGAAAGCACATATTCACAAAATCACATATACACACAAAATTTTGATAATGGCTTATTTCTTAATAGCCAAAAAATAAAACAACCTGAATGTCTTTCAAGAATAAAGTGAACAACCAAGTGGAGGTATATTTATAAAATGAAATGCTACTGAGCAATGAGGGAGTGGGGTGAGAATGAGCACATGTATGTGTAACAACATGGATAAACCTCAAAGACATAAGATGAATGAAATAAGACAGACACAAAAATACCTACTCTAATTTCACTTATATAATACATAAATAAAAATGAAAATAAGCTATATGTATAGATATTAGAAGAATGATTGGGATGATGATTGAAAGGGTGAAGAAAATACTTTCAGAAGTGATGCAAATGTTCTTTACAATAATTAAGGTGTTGGCTGCATGGGGCACCCATCTGCCAAAATATCTAGATATAACACTTAAGATGGGTGCTTTTAACTGTGTAATTTACCCATAATTGAAAAATAGACAAGAATATAGCAGTGTTACTGAACTCAGGTTTGTCTTCTTGCTGCTCATGTGCCAATGATCAAGAGATAAGGGATGGTACGAAGAAAAGCTGGTTTATTCAAAATGCCAGTATTCTAGAAAGATGGCAGACTGCTTTCTCAAAGACCACCTTCCCCTTTCCTGGAATGCATACTAGGTTTTATAGGTACATAAAAAGAGGCAGAACAGAGGAAAGGAGTGATGCAACCCCTGGGTGCTAGCATTGGGAGGACACCTCCTGGGGTCCTGGTTTGTTCTGAGATGTTATCTTGGATCTGATTTTAGGGGTGATTTATACGCCCTCTGATGGAATGATTCTGTCTAGAATTGCATCCTGGTTGCTGGCATCCAGATGTATTAGAACTGGAACAGTTTTTTTCCAGTCATTGTTCTGGTCATCAACCAGATTAATGAGGTATGCATGCAACCTCAGGAAAACAGAGCATTTGAATTCAGTAGGAGAGGAAAGAAACAAAGAAATGAAAAAGAAATAAAGAAACCAAAGTAAAATGTTAAATCTTGAAAAATACACCATCACAGTTACAGCAGTTATAGTCATATTATTAATAATAACCAAAAACTGGATACAATTAAAATGTTCATAACAGTAATAGAATTAAATAAATTGAAACATGCTTATTCAATGTATATTCATAAAAAATAAAAAATGAATGAACAAATTGCTCTTCCAAAGTGCAGGGATGAATGAATCTTAGATATATAAAAATGAATAATAGAAGACAGGCTTAAAATAAAATATGCACTATGGTACTATTTTTATTAAGTTAAAAAGTGAGTCAAAAATTATACATGATGTTAAAAGTAATCAAAGTAATTACCCTTAAGCAAGAAACAATGAAGTGGAGAACAACCCCCACCCCCCAAAAAATGAACAAATAAATAAACAAACATTGAGTGATTCTGGTAATGTTTCTTAAAGAAAATGGTATGGGAACGTTTTGCCTGGGTATGACTTGTGTATTCTAATTATTTGTATAATTTCTATAATTGTTGTCTTTCAAAATTACCAACTTAAAAAGAAAAATTATTTTCTTACTTAAACCATAATAGCAGATTATTAAATAAATTATGTTAAATTAATATATTTTAAAAACTACAAATAAGATTTATTAAAGAAACAAAAAAATAGTGGTATAACATTTAAAAATATATTAATGTAAAACCACATAAACACACTTACAGGGAATAATTATATAAGAATCTGAATAGATAACATAAAAATAATTGAAGTCAATACCCATTCGCAGAAAACAGCTATTCTTAGCAAAGTGAAAATAAAAGGGAATAGTCCAATTTTTTTTTAATTTCAAACATTTAAATGTTAGTCAGAAAAATATAATAAAAAATAAGTGATATTGAAATGGGGAAAGGCTATATAATTTTATGTATAGAAAATATAATTATTTACAATTAAAACTGATAGAATTTATAATTTATAATCAAAAAGTTTATCAGGATTACATTATACAATAAACATATAAAGTTAGAGGAGGAAGGGGGAGCCAAATAAATGGTGATGGAAAGAGAACTAATTCTGGGTGGAGAACACACAAGGCAACACATAGACGAGGTACTATAGAATGGTACACCTTGAATTTATGTAATTTTTACTAACCAATGTCACCCCAATAGATTTAAAAATAAAAAATAAAAATACAACAAATTAATAATATCTCTATTGAAGAGCACAAAGAAAGTAAAATTCTAATTATAAAAAATATACTACTTGAAGTCAAAATTAAGCTGCAAAGTATTTAGAAACCAATCTTAAAGAGACTGATGCACTCTGTTGAAGAAAATAAAAGAAGATATACATAAATGTAACAGTTTGCAATATGTATTAATAGGAAAGCTCAATGTTATAAAGACGCAGATTAACCTACAAATTGCATATCATTCCTAATAAAATCTTAACAGCTTTTGTCTATTGAAATTGAGAAGTTGTGAATTTATATAAAAAGTAAAAGCTCAAAAATTGGCAAGACAATTTTGAAGGTAAAGACTTTGTGCTGATTATATACATGCTATCAGATATTTAAACTTACAGTAATTAAAACAGTATGGCATTTTGTACAGGGCAAAAAACGTAGCTAAATCGATCCATACCTATAGGAGAGCATGGCATATTATTAAGATATTATATCAAATCAGTTGTTTAAGTTTTAGTAGATTATATTCTAGTTATAAAAAAAAATAAAAATTTTATTTGACCAAACCTGTCATTACATTGCCCGGGATCCCTGTTGTTTCTGTCCATTCTGCCTGGAAGCCAGTGAACTTCTGTGTCCAACCATCAGCATGTGTGATTTCCATGGGTATACTGACCTCAGCCTCCTGAAGCTACTCTGTGCTTTTCACATTCTCTTCCCACTACTGAAGTCTGTTATTTCTCCTTTGAGGCAAAAACAAAAAGAAAAAGAAAACAAAATAAGAGGCACTACTTCAAGCTCTATGTACTGGGAGGGGAGTTCTTTTTACTAGTGCGCTTCAGGGATGTCCAAACAGAGGAATGTCATTTTTCCGTGGCACCTGCAATATTGTGCGGATTCATTTGTTTGTAAACCAAACACAAGTTTTCTCATCTTCTGTCAGATGTAAAAATTTTTTATGAGGCCATGGGGCAGGCTGAGAGAGAGAAGATAATGAATGTAGCAGAAGTTGAAGCTACGGGAATTTGTGCCACTTTTTCAGTTAATTTATCTATTCAAGTGCTGATGGAATACTGATATGCACAACCAATTTCATAGCTTGGTGGATCATCTGGCACCCTGTTCATGATGGGCAACTCATATCACAAGATTACTTGGTTACTCATGGTTAAATGTTTAATCGTTATTAAGGTCCAGTAGCAATCCAAAAACTAATTTTCAGAAGGAGAATAGTTATCCACAAAGGATATTAAGGTTTTGTCCCAATGTTGTAAAGGATTATGCTGTGATTCGTTGATAGGGGACTATATACAGCTCCAGACAGCATTCCTGTCTGTCACTGACACTTCAAGCACCATTAGATTTGCTGGATCACATGGCCACAGTGAAAGCCAACTGGAACATATCCCAACTTCCCACATGGCTTCATTCAATACTAACTGCTTTTTTGGGTTAGTCATTCAATAGGCCAGAGTAACATGCCCAAATGAGGAAGATGTCAGTACTCAAAAAGCTCCACTAGGTTCAAAGCCTTACGCTGGGTTCTAGGAAGGCCAGAGTCAACAAATTACCCTTTACCTCAGAAGGTATACCTTGACGTGCACCACGGAATCCCTAGAAATTTTACTGAGGTCAAAGACCCCTGAATTTTAAAATGTTTTCCCCACTCAAATATCTTACCAATATGTCTAGAGGAGTTACTAGTTTCTGCTCACTAGGTTCAATCAGCATAATACCATCAATGTGATGGGCCAGACTGGTATCTCATACAAGGGAAAAGTAGATCAAATTCCTGCAGATGAAATTGTTCTATAGGATTGGGTGTTAATATACCTTGAGGTAGACGAGTGCTTTAGAGCCAAAGAGAAAAGGTATAACAAAAAGCAAAAAATAAACAGCTACCAAAAAAAAAGGAAAAAGTTAAAGAATGTTAACATGTTTAATGAAAAGGAAAAGGAAGGTTGAAGTGTCTAAGAGGAAAAATAACAAATTATAGGAATAAGAAATCTAAGAGCATGTTGCTTTACAAAGACAGCAGTGTGAGAATACCAACCAAGGGGTGTGAATAGCACTTTAGTTTGAAAGGGGAGTGTGGAAGGTTAGAAAGGTGAAGGGGGTGGTGGTGATAGTGACCAATACAAATAAGTTTTAAAGAACTTGAGCTTTTTATGAAAAAATCTCAGCATTTTTTAATGTAAGTAATTATAATTTCAATTTTCCAAGAAATTTCCAATTTCTCATTCTCTTACTATTTTTATAACAAATTATTCTTGTTCTCTTTTGTTAACATTTTACTTTACCATCCATATTCTTGAATCTTGCTGAAGCATTAATTTGATATTTTTTAGTGTTCTTCTGATCTTGGATTTTCTTACTTTGTACTTCATAGATTTAGCTGTTCTTTTGCTTTACAGATGGGTTTTTATAACTACATGTTTCTGTAGTTCTATTTTAAATAAATATATTTAAATTCTTTGGAACATAATATTTAATATTTAAGCAAGTGCACATGATTTACATTTCCTTCATTAGAAAAATTACTCTGTACTTAACTTTTAGAAATATTAACAAGATAATATTTTATTTACCTAAGAACTAGAACTATGGGAGAATTGAATTATCTTGGTTCTTAAAATTATGCACCAGCTAAAACCAAAAATTATGCCTTTAAAAATATTACCGTATTTTCTGGCATATAAGACAACCGGGCGTATAAGACGACCCCCTAATTTTACAGTTAAAACATAGGTTTAGGCCTATATTCGCTGTATAAGACTACAGCCTCGGTCGTCTTATACGCCGGAAAATACGGGTAGTTTACCCAAATGCTATATCTAAATTTTTATTTTCGTTATTCCCAAAAAATCTTTAAAAATTTTTTATTGATAAATTTATTAGGCTACAAATGTACAACTCTACAGACTATATTTTGTCTATGTGTAACAATATGTGTTCACCACCCAAAGTCAGTCCCCAAACTATTTTTATTCCCAATCATTATTTCTCAATATATTTATCACTGGAACTTTCTCCTGTTTTCCTGCCTCAGTCATTTTTGGCTCTGCATCTCGTTTACTGATCAAAGTTATCTTAATGTTTTGTTCTGAGGCCCATTCTTATTTTATTTTATTTTATTTTATTTTTATTAGTTTTAACAAAGAGAGAGAGAGAGAGAGAGAGAGAACTGAACTGGGGGCACTCCCCAGTTCAGCATATGGGTCCAAACGGGCCAGGACCGGGATTCGATCCTCAGTCCCCGGCACTGCAAAGCGAGCGCTTAACCCACTGAGCCATCCCGGCTTCCCCTGAAGGCCCATTCTTAAGTAGGCTTTCAAAACTCTAGAATATCAACAACCAACATTTCTAGGATGGTAGAAGTTAAAGAAATTTATTTTGTCTCCAATATCCCCAGAGTAATCATCCTCCATATATAACCAGATTAATTAATTATTTATTCTATACACACTTCCTTGGATTATATCCCACAGAAAATCACCTGCACTGTATATTAATAAGCATCATTCAAATAAAAAAAAAGGGGGAAGCTGGGATGGCTCAGTGGGTTGGGCGCTCACTTTGCAGCCCTGGGGACCGAGGATCGAATCCCGGCCCCGGCCCGTGCGGAACCATATGCTGAACTGGGAGCTCCCCTAGTTCGGTTCTCTCTCTGTCTCTGTATATCTCTCTCTCTCCTCTGTCAAAATAAATAAATAAATAAAATATATATTAAACCTATGTTTAAAAAAAATAATAAATAAATAAATAAATAAAAGAAGTGAAATTTTACTGTTAAAAATGTTAATGCACCTTGTCTATATAACATTTCTAAACCTAATAAAACACAGAAAATTATTTCATGTCATTGTATCTCTTCAAGAAAGGGGACAAGTAGTGATTCTTCTTTATGTTCTACTATACCCTAATTTTTTAAATAAGAAATCACATATAAAATTACATACTTCGATTACACATATAAAATTTGTACCTAAAATCTGTAAATGATAGTTGAAATAATTGCAAAGACATAACAGCCACACTGTAAAAACTGACATTAAAAAATGTTTTTTGTATCACTTCTAAAAATATATTTAATAAACTCTAAATACACAATAATTGCCTATCTATAATCACACAGTTAGAAATTTAATATATCTTTACCTGTTTGAAACTGTATTCCTGTTCTACATTCCACTCAGAATTTTAGCCTAATATAATATAAAATAAAAACACTTTTATCTTATTTCATAACAAATAAATTCACTCACCTTCTCAGGAACCTGAAATGGCTCCCCATTGCTGAAAGAATGAAGGGAATCAAAATTTCTTGGTTTGGAATTAATGATTCTGGAACTGTCAATTGATATTTTCAACATTATTCTATGATACTACCTTTAATTTATAAATAAAATATATAGCATAAGTAGAATTTTCATTGAGTGATTCAAGTATTTTCAGATACCCATCTATAAAAACTCTTCCATTTTTCCAGAATATCTATTTCATTCTTTCTCTATATTCACTTTGTTCCCAATTACTGAAGTTTGTCTGCCTTCAAAGTTACATGCATTCATTTTCATGTAGTCATTCATACAGTCATGAAAATTTTCTTAGTCCTATTATAAAACTTAAAACTTATTTGGAACAGTTTTACGAGACATCATATTCTTCATATTTTACCTACAAATATGTATGTCTTGCCTGTCTTATTTATTAAAATTATTGAAGGCATAGCATATATACCAGTCACCTTTGTATCCGTCACAACACAAGCATACTTGTTTTCCTCAATCAATAGACATTTATTGAGAATAGACCACTCAGGTATCAACCTTGAGTTCTGAGTTAATAAAAGACATTTTATCAGTTGGTTGCTGCCACAATAATGTTGCTTAAAAAACAACCTCAAAGAACCTCAGAATTCCTACAAGATGCATTTATTTTCCTACTCCTCAATGTGTGGGTCAGTTGGGGTTTAGCTGATGTAGGCTGCATTCAGGAGAACTTGACTCCAGACTGCAGGTCTGCTGCAGGTCTTGCCGGAGACCTGAGCTGAAGGACCAGTGATGATCCATGGTACCTCACCTCATGTGATCGCAGAGCATGAGAGTGCAAGTCCATCCGCACAAACATACCTGAGGCCTCTGCTTGTCATCTTGCTAAAATCCTATTGAACAACATGAGTCACATGACCTTATAAAGTAAAAGTTGAGGAGTAATATCCCAGAATGGAAAAACTGAGAAAGTATACCATTATTACAATAGGTCAATAGATTCAGGCTGAGAATTTCATCTACCACGAAATATAAGGGAGATTTGATAAAGAAAATAGCATTTACTAGTAAAAAGCAATGTATTTCACAGAAGAGATGACTAAAACTGACTCTTAGGGTGAGTTATTTGCCAGGTACTTTCCCTGGCAGAGGAGCACATCATAAGATCAGAGGTTACTCTTCATAGGTACAAAGCAGAGCACTAACGTGATCATGAAAGAATGCTCAGTGCTCCAGAATGGATTTTTGCAAAAGGCTACAGCCAGAAATGCACACTATCCTGAGTTTAACATACACCCTCTTCTTTACCAAGATATTTGACCTTCATTTTCTGGACAATAGACTACCAACAGCATTTATTTACCCTTACTGTTAAATTAATGTCTTATGAAAATTGTTTGCTTAAGCTGTATGACTTAATAATTAAAAAACTAAAGGCATGACTGATGACTAATTACTTCTTTCCTCCCTCTCAGCTTCCTTTTTTCATTTCATCCCATCCTCCCATCTTGTTTTCCTTCCTTTGTGATAAGACAGTTTCCCTAAAAAGACTATACTATTCCTTACAGTAATAAGTAAATGTAGTAGTTATGAATTATTTATACAGAAATTGAGGTAAATAGTAATATATAAAAAATAAAACAAATATTTGCTGAAACAACAGAAGCAGAGTTGGTTCACCCTGTCATATTCCCTCTGAATTTGTCACCCCAGAAAATGTATTTGCTTTTGAAAGTACTCCAGGCTAAGTTTACTGATCAAGATGACCCCACCTTGAGTTAACAGGGCTCAGACACCCCTCCACTGCAATGGTGGTCCTGGCAGCTATAGCAGCAGGCTTATGACAATGGGACAGCAAAGGTGCCTGGCTTCAACTTAGTCCTCTACTGCCCACTAAGTGCTGGCAACATACCATATTGGAAAGAGCAAGACATTCCTAGCTACTTGGGTGCACTTGATGTGATGTGGACTTGTACATCTGGAAACTGTTTAATTGTGACCAATCAATGTCACCCCAATAAATTTAACAATAAAAAAAGGAATATGGCAGAAGGAGAAGGAGACTGATGGTCAGAGACTTATTCTCTCTCCACCCTGAAGAACTTTATCTATGAACAAATTTAGAAACCCACTGATAGAGTGTAAGGGAGAAAGAAACATCACGGATCACTCTAGGACGTCTCTAAATAAGAGAAGCTGCTCTTGGATTGACTCACACTCTATAAATTCCATCAGAATAGAAAGGGCATTTTTAGAAGTAACAGTGCAGGCTGTTCTCTGCCTCATTGATTGTAAATGTATTCTTGTGTCATTTGCAGAATGCACAATAGTGCCTCTAACAGAAAAGGAAACTGCTTCACAGAGAGGATTAAGTAATCTGAATATATTAATATTAATAGCCTGGGTCTGATAACTATTTGATGAAACAAAAGTCATTTAAAAAGTGTATTTTTTAAAATGTATTTATGAATGTTTTGAATATAATGGCTTAATTCAAGCTTGTGAAACAAATATTTGTAATTATAGGCTCTGTTAATAAAATTATTTTTTTCAGTAATGTTCTAATTTCAAATATTCTGTCTTCACAAGAACCATGTCAGAAAATATGCTATGATTTTGAGATCACAGGAATATGTTTATTTGTTAAGTTAATAAGGATAAGTCTATCTTTTGAAAAAATATGAAATTTTTATGTAATACAGATCCAAGGGATGTAGGTGGGGCAGAAGTTTCCTCATCCAGGGACAGAACAAGTGGACACATGCTCATAGGGTTTCAAGGAAGCCAAGAAAGACTTTTGAATCATAAACATCTCACCACTGCAAGAAAGCCTCTATTGAGAAGTGGAAATTAAGTGGCATAAACCCAGTCAGTAAAATGGAATTCAAGTCATATCCTCATATATGTTCCTAAAGATATGTATTTGTTTGCTTTATTTCCTTATTTTATTTTACTTTTTTAAATTTAGGGATTAAGTAGCATTACATCTCTGAAAAAAAGGCCCCCCAACAGTGATTTATTATAAAATTAGGCATACATTAGTGACCGTGGAGGTCAAAGGCTCTCACTGGAACATAACAGTTTGACATAAAAAGGAGAGTCTGCCACATCCAGAAGGGCTGTGCTCATTTTTTTTTTTTTTTTTGTGGGTCAACTGTGTGTCTACTTTGGCCCCATGCAATCATGTTCAAATCAATACAATAAAAATTATGATATTGCAGTAGATAGATTTGTTTGTTTAATGAAAGTAGCTTAGTACATGCCCTCTGGATTCTATCAACTTGGGCTACAGTCCAAACTCTGGGAAATATCCTCCACATATCGTTAGGTAATTTATTTAACTTTTGAGACTCAGTTTTCTCATCTCCAAAATAAGGCTAATACTAGATGTTAAGTCATAAGGCTTTTCTGTGAGAACTAAATTTTTTCTTACAAGTATCTTCCTGGCTGAAAATAAGTAAGCAAATAAGTAGTCAAAAATCAAAACATGAAAATGTTTATATGAAAAGCAACAGACACTAAAGAAATTTAGGTACTGTTACCTCTCTAGTGGAAGCAGAATAAAGATGCATTTAAAAATTAATGAAAATAAGAAAAAAGTATGGAACATCACAGCAGAAATTCTACTGAGTAAGCAAGTCATATTAAAATAGAAATTTGAATAATGCTTTGGTACCAGGTAACAAAGTATAGTTTGTAATTTATAATGTCTGCAATACTCATAGAGTTAGTCTCTTAACTTCTATGGCAATTGTTTGTTGTTGTTGTTGTTGTTGTTGTTGTTGTTGTTTTATTAGTAAAAGAAGATTTATATTTCTTTCCTTCAAACCTCATAGAATTCTACTATTATAACAAGTAGAACATGTTAAAAGCACATTGCAAACTAAAGAAATTACAAATTAAAGTTACCTTATAATAAAAGTGAGGATACAGAAGAGAGATGATAATACATACTTAGCCAAGGTAGGATTTAAAAAAAAACTTTCAAATAGCATTAGATAGAAATGTAAAGAACTAGCAGATTCATAATCAAACCAGAGATTTTCAGTGTGTGGAAAAAATTTGCCCTCCTAGGGACTTTTGTTGGAAATATATTTGGTTATCACAACTGGTGAGTTGTGATAACCCAGGAGTACTGGCACCTCCTGGGTTGAAGCCATGACAGTTAGTAAACATTTTACGATGTAGAGAACAAATAATTGCCCCCAAGACAAAGAATTATCCAAAGCAAAATATCAACATTGCTGAGGTTGAGAAGCCCTGCTATAGAGCGCCGAATCACTAACATAGTAATTGTGGAAGTTAAGTCAGAACATGTTGGTAGATTATGAATACTGAAATGAGGAACCAGTACTTTTGTATACAGTGAGAAACTAAAGAAGTTTACATGTCAAGAAGTGAAATATTTTGATTGGTAATGAAAGATAATCATGTAAGATATAATTATGCAAATATAATTTAGCAAATCACATTTATGCAATTGTTTATTGCAGACTAACTATAAGATAAATTGGATATTAAATAAATTTGAATTGGTACTCAGTCTTTATAACATTTTGTCACTTGTAGTGGGCTTCAGTCTTTTGCATCGCTTCCATTTCCAGTTAGATTTCACTATCCATTGAGAGTAGAATACATGGAGGTTAAAGCTGTTTATCCCCTTGAGTTAGGCGAAATGGCATTGTGAAATATTTTATACAATAAAATGGAAATAGAGTGAGGCTTGACTATTCTGAGGAAAAAAAAAATTCAAGAACTGTCATGCAATTATATGTTCTCTCTTCTCTTGCCATGTGGCACAGATTGGGGTACTAATGCAAGATTGTGGAGCTTCTTGACTAATATAAGAGCTTTGCTGTGTCTTACCTGAATATTAATTATGTGTGATATGGGGTCAGTCATCATTTTCTTTTTACTTTAGTTTCCACATATTTAAAACGAGAGTTAAAATTTTTTTTTTCAGATTCAACATTTTAAAGTTAAATGCATTTTTACAAATTAATGAGAAGTCACTTTTTTCAACTTTTTACCTAAAAACTTGGCTTTATATAAACAACTGTTGGACTGGAGATTAAACAACCCTATATTCAAATAATTTAGAGCATTAGTTTCAGATTATATCTCAAACTTCCCTGAGATAATATTGTCCCACTATGGGTATACACATATGTTTAATAATTAGAAAGGTGAGAAGATGGGAATTCTATACTTGCCAAGGAATACTCAAGTGTTTAGAACTCAGATATAGTTCGGTTTGTGTTACCCAGATAACTGAAAAGCAGTAATATGAGTGTGTGTGTGTGTGTGTGTGTGTGTGTGTGTGTGTGTGTGTGTGTATACCGGTATATATATATTACATATAAAGACCCTATATCCCAAACAGGTTAGAGTACACAACCACCACCTCAGTCTGTGAAGGATGACCTATAGAACTTGTACCTGGCTCCTGTGCACTGTCCATGGTCCTGTTGAACCTCACACATATCACAGAATTGGTGGTGCTACTCTGGTAATATCTGACCTCAAATTTATTTTTTCAGCATCTTTTATATATTTTTATCCTCCTTCCACTTCACTGCACATTCAAAGAATGAAAAAGTCAAGGCCTGTATTCTCTCCCCATCTGTTGGGGACCATCCAGGTTAACAAAGAAAACTCCATTTCAGACCTGACTCCATTTCTAAGAACTTCAACTTCCCCGAAAGAGCACCAGCTATCAGAAGTCACATAAAACCCTATGGTTTGGCTGGTGGCTAGAGAGAGCCCATTGCTTAGCAACATACCCTGCCCTGCCCTCCTTTGTCCCTACTGCATATATACCGCTGTAACATAAATAAAATTTTGAGGCTTGATCAGAATCCTGTCTTGCCTCCATTTCTTCGTGTCTCCTGTCTCTCATCCTCCACAGGGTCCTCCTCTCCCTGCGTTGTCGTGCCCTTCTGGTCAGGGCACATTTGGTGCCCAACGGGGCCAAATGGGGCCGAGGCACGGGTCCAGCTGGAGGACACCCACTTGAAAAGCCCTGGCCAGGCAACCCTTGAGCCTCCACGAAATGTGCGTGAGTTAGGCTCGTCTTGAGTCGCCACGAGGTATTGACCCGTGAGTGAAGACTTATTCCTGATCACCGCGGGACCAGCCGCCCTGCAAGCTTGATCTGTAAGGTAAGTGGGTGATCACTATGGGACAGGAATTGAGCTCTCATGAGCTCTTCCTTAAAGGTATTAAGGAATCTCTCCCGACACGTAGGATTAAGGCTTGTAAAAAAGATTTACGTGACTTCTTTATATTTCTTTCTGATGTATGTCCATGGTTCCCCCAAGAAGGAACTATAGATCAAAAATGTTGGAAAAGAGTAGGAGACTGCCTCAATGACTATTTTGAAATCTTTGGTCCGGCTAAGGTCCCTGTCTTTGCCTTTTCATATTGGAATTTAATCAATGATATTCTCAAGGTCCATTCTCATGACCCAGACATCCAAAAAACAATCGAGACAGGGGAGACAGTCCTTAAAGAAAGCTCCCGTCCCCCCTCTGTCTGCCACTCTGTTTCAATAGATATCCCCGAAGAGCCCAAGCCACAGACCCCTAAAAAAGAACCTTATAAATGAGATCCTAATCCACCTGAGAACCCTTTACAACCTCCTAAAATGTATCCATCACTTGCTTCTTTTAATGAAAACCACCATAATGACCAATTACCCCCAAAAGATCAAGAAACCCTAGATGAACAGGCTGCCCGCTACCATGATGGAGACGACCATTGGGGTCTTGCTCTCCCTCTTTCTAATGGCCCCCCCAATAAACCAGTCATACCCCCTCCCTATAACCCTTCTCGAGATGCACCCGCCATTTGTGCTCCGATTTTAGAACCTTATCTCATTCCACCCTCCCATCCAGATCCTATCCGACAAGCTAAAGTCTCCTTAACCCAAGAAATGTCCTCACTAAAAGAAATCCTCCAACAAAAACATGAACATGTCCAGCTTATAAAAGAAATTCAAGCCCTTGAGGCCGAACTTACCTCCCTAACTCCTGACCAGGCCCCTAAAAAACCTCCAAAGAATCCAAAACCTAAAACCCCAGTCCTTGCCTTTCCAGTCACTCATAGTTGTAATGCCAGATCCCCTCCAGAAGACCTAGAGGAGGAAGGAGGGGAAGACTCCCCTGACTCCCAAAATCAAGACCAACTCTCTGAGGATGAGGGTTCTGATACAGAAAACCCCATCCCAGATCAAGACAAAACTAAAGGCCAAAAATACCGCCGCTTAAACCTTAAACACCTAAAAGATTTAAAAGCAGCAGTAAACAGCTATGGTCCCACAGCTCCCTACACATTGGCCATACTTGAGAGTCTGAGTGATCGATGGTTAACTCCCAATGATTGGCTCTTTTTAGCTCGAGCCACTTTATCCGGAGGTGAATATGTCCTTTGGCGCACTGATTTTGTAGAAAACAGCCGAGAAACTGCGGAACGCAATAGTGAAAGTAAAACGTCCCGCTCATGGACGAGAGACAAGCTACTCGGACAGAGCCCCTATGACACCAATGAGGCACAAGCAGTTTTTCCCCCCGGGTTATTGGCACAAATACAAAACGCCAGCCTTAAGGCTTGGCGGCGCCTTCCCCCAAAGGCTCAGCCACCACCTCTTTAGCTAAGATTCGCCAAGGTCCTGATGAGCCTTACAGTGACTTCGTCAGCCGCCTAACCGATGCTGCCGAATGATTAGTAGGGGAAGGGGAAACAGAAAGCGCCTTTATTAAACACCTTGCTTATGAGAATGCTAATCCATCTTGCCAGGAGACTATAAGACCTCACTGCAATGGTGGCCTCTCTGATTATATTAAGCTTTGCTCAGGCATAGGGGCCTCCCACGCCATCGGAGTGGCTATAGGGGCTGCTCTCAAGGATTTCACTGGGAACAAACAACAAAAAACTTGCTTCAATTGCAAACAACCTGGACATTTTATCTGTGACTTCCCAGCAGGCAAACAACAGCAGAGACCCTCTACTACAGTTTGTCCCCGGTGTAAGCGGGGCAAACACTGGGTCACTGACTGCTACTCTAAAACTGATGTCAATGGCCAACCCCTCCCCTCGAAGCAGGGAAACTTCCAGTGGGGCCAGCCCCTGGCCCCACCCTCGGAACAGAGCCTAGGGGCAGTCAGGTTCGTTCCTCAAGCCCAGGCACAAAAACAGGCACAGATCCTCCCCGCGCAGGCGTCAGCTCCCTCTGCCGCGCCACTCCGGGAAGTGCAGGACTGGACCTCTGTTCCGCCACCAATACATACCTCTGATGGTGGTGGTCCTACAGACCTAGTCAGAGAAATTACTGCTCAAAAACAAATAGAAAAAATTATAAAACTAAAACACCCCTCCCTTTCTTATCATTCTCTTGCCCTACCCAGGCCCAGAGGGGTGGAATTAGATATCCAAACCTCCAATATTTTAAAAGCTACCTTCTTAACCCTTAATGCATCTAACCCTGACTTAGCTGCAGATTGCTGGCTATGCTTAGCCCTAGGCACACCCATGCCTATTGTTTTCCCTTCTCAAAATACCAATGTCTCTCATAACTGTTCCTATAGCCCCCCTTTTCGTGTGCAACCTGTTGGTTTCAACTTAACCACCTGTTTTTCAGGGAATTTAAAAAATAACAGCTTTGATATCAATGTGGGATTTCCTCCTTTTGTCAACTGCAGCTATACCCATAATGTCTCTAATGTATGTCCAGCTCCCAGCCAAGTGTTTGTATGCGGAGGTAACATGGCATACACTGCCCTGCCCACTAATTGGATAGGGATATGTATACAGGCTATCATCCTTCCAGACATAGATATCATCCCAGGGAATGAGCCTGTGCCCTTACCTAGCATAGACTATATCGCTGGACAGTGATCCAAACAAGCTGTACAATTTATTCCCTTATTAGTCGGATTAGGCATCTCCGCAGGTGTTGCCTCTGGATCAGCAGGACTAGGTATATCCATCCATCGTTACAATAAATTAGCTAATGAGCTCATTGATGATGTCCAAGCTCTATCAGGAACTATAAATGACCTCCAAGACCAGATTGATTCATTAGCGGAGGTAGTCCTCCAGAATAGACGAGGGTTAGACCTACTTACCGCAGAACAGGGAGGAATATGCTTAGCCCTACAGGAACGCTGCTGCTTCTATGCCAACAAATCCGGAACCGTCCGAGACAATATAAAGAAGCTACAGGAAGACCTGGTGAAGTGGCGAAGGGAATTGCTTGAAAATCCCCTTTGGAGCGGACTAAATGGATTCCTCCCCTACCTCCTTCGTATCCTTGGCCCCCTCATAGGCTTTATCATAATCCTATCCTTCGGCCCCTGGGCCTTTAGAAAACTAACAGATTTTGTTAAACAGCAGATTGATAGCGCACTGGCCAGACCTATCCAGGTTCACTATCATCGTTTGGCCATGGCTGACCTAGAACAAGACTATGAGTCCCGCCATCCCTCCCTCCCTTAAGGGACAGCATTATGACCAGAGAAATGCTTACCTACCCCTACGGGAAAGGTATGGGTACCGATCTGGGTGCAAAGCAAAGCATTGCAAGGGAAGGTCACCAAAAGATTTTCTTTTTTGACCCTCTCTGGATTTCCCTGTGAGTATACCTGGGTTGCATAGAGGTTGGTATCTATAAAAAATCCATCGGCTCTGCCTCTCCTCCCCAAAAGATACCGAGAGCCATTGCCAGTGGGTTTGGAAAGCCCACGGGAGGACCCAGGTCACTACTCCCCCAATCGGTTAAAGCCTGCCCTCTAAATAAAGAAAAAGGGAGGAGATGTTGGGGATCATCCAGGTTAACAAAGAAAACTCCATTTCAGACCTGACTCCATTTCTAAGAACTTCAACTTCCCCGAAAGAGCACCAGCTATCAGAAGTCACATAAAACCTTATGGTTTGGCTGGTGGCTAGAGAGAGCCCGTTGCTTAGCAACATACCCTGCCCTGCCCTCCTTTGTCCCTACTGCATATATACCGCTGTAACAGAAATAAAATTTTGAGGCTTGATCAGAATCCTGTCTTGCCTCCATTTCTTCGTGTCTCCTGTCTCTCATCCTCCACAGGGTCCTCCTCTCCCTGCATTGTCGTGCCCTGCTGGTCGGGGCACACGCATCCTGTTTTTAATAGCTTAGTAGTAATTGTATTATCACTATTATTATTAAACTATTTTTCAGATAATTATAGCATGCTATGTAATTGTCAGAAATAACATGGATAGATCATTTGTACATTTCAGAACTTTAGCCAATGATAATATTTTTTTTAAAGTATAGTACAATAAAATAATTAATATATTGATACTGATACACTAACAATGAAAAACTGTTTCACAACTGAAAGTATCCTTCATGTCACTCTGTTATAGCCACATCTTTTCCCAGACCTCACTTACTCTCTCCTTAATTCCTGACAACTACTAACTAGTTCTTCATTTTTATTAGTTTATGATATTAGAAATATTAAATAAATGAAATAATACAAGATGTACTCACTGGATTTTTTTTTTTTTTTTACTCAGTATAATTTCTTGGAGATTTATTCAGGTTGTTGAGTATACTAAGAGTTTTTATTTTGTTTTGTTTTTTTTATTTTCTGAATATTATTCCATGGTAAAGGTGTGTTGTAGTTTGTATAACATTTTACCCATTAGAGAACATCTGGGTAGTTTTTGGTATTTTATTGTTATAAATAATGCTGCAATCAAACATCTCTCATCAAAGAAAAGTTCATATAAGATGGTATGACTGGTAAATTTTATGAAACATTTAAAATATAATAATGCCAGTCCTTTCCAACTTTAACAAAATATTGGAAATAATACTTCTAAATTAATTTTATAAAGCGAGCATTACACAGAGACAAAAGCGGAACAAAGAGATCATGAAAAAATATATATCTACAGCCTAATATGACTGATAAATATGGATGCAAAAATTCTCAACAAAATACTAACCAATATACTGAATTCACAGTATATTAAAAGGATCAAGAAACAATACCACATAGAATTTAGCCTTGGGATACAACCGTGGTTCATCATATGAAATGAAATAATGTGATACACCCTATTAACAGAATAAAGGGTAATAACCACATAATATTCTCACTAGATGCAGGAAAAGCATTTAAAAAAGTTAACAGACTTTTCTAGCTTAAAACAAAAAACTCACTAAAGATTTTATAATCACAGTTTTAATTTTGGAATAATTGACATTATTGTGAGTTTTCTAATCCATGAATAAAATGTGTAGACCACCTTTGGTTTCTTTATTCTGCATTTCATGATGTTCAGTATACAATTCCTGTCTATGTACTTTTAAGTGTATACCTATGTATTTCATTTTCTTTGGAACAATTGTATATGAAATTTGTGTTTTTAATTTTACTTTCCACATGTTTATTGGTAGTAAATAGAAATTAAATTGATTGATTCTCCTGATTGAACTATTAAGTTGACCTGTTGTTTTTAATGGGACTTCATAATCTCTGGCAGGGATGAGCCCATCTGAATCAGCTCTTATTGTTATGTTGGGGGTTAGAAGACATCAGACCTGAGTTACTATTTTCTATTGGATAAATAATGAGATAAACTTTTCACTATGTTGTTTTCCATTTCTGGGATATTAGTTTGGTTAGCTCTCCTCCTTCACCTTTCAGGGTTCTCTGGTGCTTTCTGACTTATTTCCATAGCTTATTGTTATGTCCACCTGGGAGAAACAGAAGTGGATATAAGTCTATTTTCTCTTGTCCAGACTAGAATTTAATCTGTGCTTATTAGATAAAATGTAAAATATATTACCTAGAGGATATGATATCAATGTAGAATATTGGAAATATTGATAAAATAATTTGTTTATGTGTAGAAATAATAAAATTGAAATTTGACCTCAATTTATATTAATTTTTTTCATTCACATTTTTATATCAAATGTTTATATATATAAAGTATATTTTATATTTATCTATATATAATGACCTACTAGGCCCATATTCATTCACTGCTAAACTAGCTTCAAGTTTAGTTTGGCAGTTATTTTCTCCAAGAAAAATGGAAAGTAAAGCTTCATGAGATTGGAAAAGTAAGTGTGCTCCGTGTCAATAATCTTCATCTACTGCTAGACAATGAATTTCATCAATCTCTCTTCCCTGCCTGTGTCATCTCAATTTCCTCACCATGTGGTGAGTTTTTCACTCTCTTTCACTAGACTTTCTTTCACTGTATTTTCTTGTCACCAAATTGCATGATGTTGGGTCTATTTCACTTTTGCTAACTTATGTACCTGCCAATTAAGAGATATGGTGAAAGGTTGACAAAAGAATGTACTAAATAAAATTCATAGAATTTCAAAAATTTTCCCAAGGGCACAGCTGACGTCTTTGCTCATTCTGAACATAATTCAAACATCTTGATTAGTGTTTCACTTCCACCTCAAAGCCATACATAAAAATCAGCATTCCCCAGCTTGATTAGAGAAGATGAAAACAGAGCTACATGAATTTAGAGATACATTCATAGGTAGTTGTATTTGAAACTTATATAAATTCTTCTAATTTTGGAAACATATAAATTTTTCTAATATAACAAATATAGAAATTCATTTTGATTAAGCTGACATTTTTTGTCCAATTATGATTTATGTTCAAAAATATTCCTTTAAAACTTTTATAGAATTATGAAAAAATATTTTAATAAATACATTAAAAATGAAAACTCTATTCCCTAGGCTTCCTTTGTCTTCTTTTTATGTCTGTGACCATTATTAGCAATCTGCCTTCCTTTATTTTTGACAGCAAGAGAAGTTGGAGGGAAGATTCATTGTGATGGTGCATAAGTATGTAAGGATATGGTTACACATATATTTTTATATACATAAAACTGAAGGAAGTAAAATAAAATCAGTTAAAAACACTGGAATAATGATAAACATTAGTTACAAAATATATGAGTAGAAGATGAGAACCTTGAGTTTACTGAAGAAAAGAAGTTCAGTAAATGAAATGTATTATTTTCCTAACCTTTGTAACATTAAATCATCATATTATGTTACATTTGCTATTTGAAAATGTTGTGATTGATGTCTCCACAGTATCTTTAAATTACTGTTATTACAGAGGCCACTCTGCAGCCATCTGTCTGTACTCTTCATATAGTAACAGATGAACTCTGGATTTTGAGGATGCAAATTATTGCTATTCTCTGTGCAAAGATTCTATAACACTTTATTTCTGGCGTAGTCTACTCTTAGGCTCTGCAATAGCCACAAGTTTTGTAACTTGGATAATGAAATGGTAAGTATCCTATCAAGGTATACATTCAGAGATTTCACATATGTGTCTACCCAAAACTCAATCTCAGATCATTGAAAAGAGAACATATTTTATTTTTATAATGCTTAGGAATGTATGAGTTACATAGTATGGCTCAACCCTATAAGCTAATCAATTTATAATAGCTCATTCAAATTCATCACACAGCCACTAATCATTTTTTAAATAGAATTTAGAAAATTACAAAGAAGGCAGTTTGTGTCCATAACCAGCAATATTTTAAAAATAATGGAGAATGTTTCCATAATGCTAACAATCAGAACACGACATGTTAAAAAACAAAACAAAAAAAACCCTATACAGTGTTTGTGGGGAAGTAGTGTGTTTTGAGCAAGTCAATCCTGATAGTAGATTTCAGAATTCCTGAGTTTGTTTTTGAATAGATGCTTTAAAAAATCTTATTAGTAGTCTTTCAGCAACATAGAAACATTTGCATATCAATATTCAGGCCAATTTTAGTGATAAGAAATAAAAGAATCAAACTCCAATAGGAACAAAACCATTAACCATAATTCTGCTAAGTATGAACAAAGTCATTGTCAGAATTATCATATTTTCCATGTATAATGTGTACTATTTTGTCCAAATTTGTAAGGGTAATATAAACGTGTATTATAAAGGAGTAGTACTACTTCCATATCTATATAAATGTTTTTAATTATTTTATTTATGCTTATGAGTTAAAAGTGTAACTTTAGAAATCACTAATAATATCAAAATGTAAAATAATACTCTGTAATATAATAATCACTTTTATATAAAAAAGTTATACATAACATTTCTTGTACCTTATATCTGCTCCTGTGTTTTGTAATTATGTATTACACAAAATTTCTTATACCATTGAATGTTAAAAAATAAATGCTAAAATTCTTTTATAATTCAAATACCTAAATATAAACAAAAATTTTAATTAAAAAATTAAAATGAAAGTATTTTTCTCTGGAGGTTTAGGCCAAAAATGTGGGTGTTAATTATACACAGGACTACATTGTGCACAGCCAAATACAGTAGCACTCTCCACCTGAAATGGTGAGAAAACCCATCATACGATATTTCTTTCAGGATTAACTGCCTGCCTCCCCTGTAAAGAGAAGCAATCTAAAATAAAGTCATTTTTATATACATCTATTGAATTTTAGAGCCATTAAAAACTTATAGAAAAATTTAAATTTGCATTCCCATTGCTAATAGGACCAAGACCCAAAGGGTTGCAGGACTTCATCCCAGTTGCTCTCTCAAATGGGGCAGTCCTGGGATTCTGCTGAGAGTATCTGGAATTTTAGCTTAGCAGCTGGGTGTTTTAAGTTGCAGAGAGAAATAGAACAAAATAACATGGTTTACATTTTCAAGCTTTTGAGTTACATTGAAGAAATAGAAAATATTTGTAGTGGACATTTAAAAATAGTGTTAAAAATAAAGTAATATAACACCCCCTCTTCAAAAAGTAGCCAGTTAAGAAAGAAAGTGAATGTATATATGAAATAGTGTGGAAAATCCATTGGAGAGCAGAGATATAAGGTAGAAATAAAAAACGAACAACCAAACAAAAACAACAAAATTGAAAGAATATCAGGTAAAAAATTAAAAGACAGTGAAATAAAACGCATAGGGAGTACTAGCATATGAAAGACATGTTATACTATGCTATAAGAGGAAACTGAGGTAAAGGTATAGGGAAAAAGTATTTTTCCACTTTTATCCCACCCTGACACTAAACCATGTTTTCAGTTTAACTGACTGTTATTTTTATTCCTCTTAAGTTTCCATCATACATTTAACTTGGTAGAGATTTTTAAATACTGCATTTATTATTCTGCAGATACTACTTTCAACTTGCAAACAACAGTAGATCCCTGCACAGGAATAGGTTTCTCTCTGGGCCTTAAAAACAGGCATCAGAATTCTATCATTTTAAGGACCAAATTAAAGCCAGGGGTCCTCTCTTAGCCAGAGCATTTTCTCTATTAATTTATATCAAACAGTGAATCTGGTAATGGATTTAGATCACTTTACTATCCTGTATTTGTCTTTATTTTTGTATTCTGTAAAAAACATAAACTGTATCAACAATTTATATAAGACTGTTATACTGCTCATTGCTAAAGGGATCAGGAAAAATAAGATGACAACTGGGTTATTATTACTCTGCAAGTTTCTCAAAAATAGTTTTTGTTCATCTTAACCTACAAATTTCTAGTATACAATAGGTATTCCTCACATGTTTGTTGGAAAAGTCAATAAAAAAGTATTTTTTTCAAACAACTTTGGGGTATTTTAAAACAAATACATACGAATATCGATTTTATACTAACAAAATAAGGTTTCTATTTATTTTTTTCTTAGAAAAAATGTTGATATTTATATTATATTTATTTAATCTATTTGGCACCCTCAGTGAAACAATGAAGAAAAACATAGAAAGGTAAAATGGACTGTTTGGTTTATTTTAGTGAAAACTTTGGTATCTGAAGGTATATACCAGTAAACCTAATATACACAACAAAAGCTTCAGAAATTCAAATGCCTTTGAGTAGCAAAAATTACAGGGGGAAATATTCACATTCTAAAAGCAGTTTAATTCTAATGAAACTGTGACTTACTTTACTGGAAAAAAGAAACACTTTTTACAGTACATTAATCTTTTGTTTTCTCTAATTATTCAACTCCTGTGGAAAAATCAGGGAGTTCAATTTTGGGATTATACATGTCCATGAATGGGACTTGCTTGAATGAGGTTTGAGTCAGTCCCACAGCCTTGTTATAAAGTCAGCTCTATGAAGCCAACCTCTGTGTCTGTTGTAAGAAGATTTCTAAATATACCTTTATTAAATTGGAGCATCTCTCTTTGTCAGTAACCCTAAAAGAAATAGACTGCTTCTCTACCAAGCACAGTTATTATCTGCTGAACAATTGACTTTTGTTTAAGTTTCTGATCCCACTGAAATGTATAATTGACCAGATTCTTAGGCTGGGTTCTCTAAAGATTAGAATAAAAACTATGACCCACATACAGGGAGTGTGACCATATATTTTTAAACTTATTCTTAATGTTACAAATATTCTCTTTCTTACCTTTTCATTTTTAGTCCTTAATTTTAATACCTTATTGTATTTTATTTACATGGCATGTAATACTTATAAAAACACACAGTGAGATGTTATTGTAAAAATTTGTTTCTATTATCACATCTAATCCTCACAACAAGACTTTCAGGAAGGTAGAATATTAAGATCAGTTTCATGGTTGTAAAGACCAGAGAACCAAGTAACCTGACAGAGAATACTAGAAAAACTTCAGAGGCAGAGTATATCAGTCACTCAGGCTCCAAAGTTAATGATCTGAGACACTACTTGTGTGAACCCATTGTGTGCTAAACATTATAGAATCTGCCTGTTAAATTAACTTTTAATTAATTTTTAGGGAGTGACATTGGTTAGAAAAATAACTATATAAAAGTTTTAATGTACATTTCTATAATACATCATCTATATATTGCATTGTGTGTTCCCTACCCAGTCAATTCTCTTTCCCTTACCATATGTTTAAACCCCCCCAATGAATTCCAAAATCAAATAGAATTTAGATGAATTAATGAGTACACTGAGGATGACCAAGTTTCTACGACTTGGTTGTCGTATATAAAAACCAGAAATGTTATACTCCATTGTTTCTCTAGGTATGTTTTAATGTTCAGTAGTAAGTCATAATTTTAGCATCCTAATTTAAATTCCTTGTTAAGAAGTGATTGCATAGAAAATGTAAATTTTAATTAAAATTCTACAGTTTATCTTTTAATAGCTTTAATCTTTAATTTGGTTTTGGCTCTTCCATGAAGGGAGGTCTTAACTTAAATTCCTGAGTTTTCCTATTGCTGTCTGTCCTCAAGATTTTTTATCTATGTGCATAATAAATTTCAACTTAGTGTGCTTACTTGCTTCATGTACCTTTATAATAATATACATATATAAAATGATTGACTTGGCACATGGACCTCAATGCTCTGCACCTCAAATTAGTTAGTATAGTCTATGCCAGTATTTGTAGTTTACTTTAAATATTCATATTCTAATATCACCTGAGAATCTAATGATGTAACAATGAAAATTTCTCTGTTCTCTATAAACTTGAATGAGAAAATAAAAATATATCTGCTCTTCTAAGCTGACTCTTAATCAAGGTTTTTAACTATAAAGTTTGACTTTAAGTTAGACTATTTTTAGTTTTTCATTTCTATTTATCACAAAAGTAGAATTGTTGTCACCAAGTCATACACATTTTTAAGTCATTCAGAATAGAGAAATAAAAATAATACATCCCTCTTCAAAAAAATACATAATTTGCTAAGGGACTGAGTAGGTATTCTGGTAAAAAATGGTAAGATTTCTAGATATCTGCAAGCAATTTAGTACCTATAGAATAGTCATTTGAAAGTGATTTTTATTTAAATAAATGAGTTTTTCAACTAAGCATAGATGACATAATGTGCATTTCATTTGTATGAAAATATTACTTGCTCATTGTGTTTAATACTATTTCTCAATCTGTTCAGAGGTCAGAGTTTTTGAAATTTTCTTTCTAAAGAAAATTATCCACTTTTTCCAGATTTAGGAATAAAAATATTATAAAACCTCCAATTGGGATAGTTGGCTCTCTTTATTTGGGGTCTACATCACAACTTTTTGGTGAATGGCTTCCTTAAACTTCAGAGAGGAATTGACTTTTTGGATGACATTGATTTTATATCTCATTCAAAGACTTAGAATTTATATGAAAGTTTTGTCATTATATTTTTAAAGCATGGCATTGAATCTAGAAAAAAATCACTCAATCAAATCTTTGCATCGTTTTTTTGTTGTTGTTTTTTTAATTTTATTAGTTTTGACAGAGAGAGAGAGAGAGAGAGAGAGATACAGAGACAGAGAGAGAACTGAACTGGGGGAACTCCCCAGTTCAGCATATGGGTCCGCAAAAATAGGGGCCAGGATTTGATCCTCGGTCCCCGACACTGCAAAGTAAGCGCTTAACCCACTGAGCCATCCCGGTCTCCCCTGCATCATTTTTATGGTAAGAAATGATTGAACAGATTTTTCTCATTGATGTAACTATGTTTTTCATTAATTTAAGTATTTGATTGAGCCAGATGTTTTAGTGTATTGAGGTAGTCTTCATTACTTGCATTAAAAGAATGGCAAATTTTAATGGGATAAAAGGGCCAGTGGAAATAGCCAGATGTAAGAAGATAAATATTATTCAATATTAAATATTCAAAATGTACTTTAAAAATAATATATGAACAATCTGTTAAACTTAAATTGATTTACTGATATCTAGATATTAAAGATTTATTTTATTGTTTGAGAGAAGGTGAGAGAGAGAGAGGACGGAGGGTCCACAGCAGTCTCCATAGTTGTATATCATTAGTTGTGACATAGTTTCATGCCACACAGGTAGATGTGGGGCCCCAAAGGCTGGGATCTGAACTGGGGTCCTCCCTCATGGGAGGTGAGAACTTTTATTGCAATCCTGGTGGTCATGTACCAAATATAACATAAGGGTTTCTGAGGGCTGGGGCTGATATTCAATTCCCGGACCTTGCGGCTATAAGGCAAGCACTCAACCTGCTGACCTGTCCTGGTATTCCTGATTCATTAAATTCTTTAGCAAACACAGGTTTAAATCATGTTTGAAGACCAGTACTCATCATTAAGAATACAAAAACAAATGTAAGGGGATTTTATTGCTAATTTAGTTGAATTCTACAAATAAAAATTTTACAAGCATGTTAACACGTGCTTTATTTATACAATACATACTTATTGTGCCATACTTAGCACTAGACACATAGCATAAACATAAAATAATAAAGAAACAAATTCTACCATCATTAAATTTGTAGCTTAAATATAAAATGTTAACCAAAAAATGTAATTATAATAAATTATGTTGATTGTCATGAAGTCCATAGTACTATGAGATTCTTAACTGGCAAAACGAAAAGAGAACGCAATAATTAGGGAAGGTGTTCCTGGGAAAGAGTTATCCAAGTAATCTTAAATATGTTGGTTCTCATTTATTAAGAATCAGAAGAAGAAGGCAATGAAGGGGTATTACTGACGGAAGATACCAGTATTTAAGTACAGAAATATCAAACATTTTTCAATTTATAAGAAAGAGGTCTTTAAGCATTAATCTTCCTAATATTGTAAGATTAATATTAATGTAAAATTAATCACATTTTAGGGCTAATCTAAATGTGAATTATTCTTATAAATTTTTAGAAAAAAATTAGGTATATTTAAAAATATCAAACTGCTCTTTTAAATAATATTATAAGAAATAAGGTATGAATACATTTAATTAGTTGCTGAATCTATAAATTTTGCATCTCTTATGTCCTCTAAAACACTACTCCCATTTCAATTTTAAAGGAAACAGTTACCATATTAAGACATTAGGCAGAATAAGATTTAAGTGCAATACAATTTTCAAAATGATAATATAAAAATGGTGAAGTGTTTTATTAAACAAGTTAATCAGTTGTCGATTCCATTTTGTCACATAGGCTTTCAATTCTCTTTTAAAGTCTGGCTTTGATAGTAAATAATTATAACTACTTGATCAAAATACCTAACTCTTGATAAGTGCTTAATAAATATTAACTAAAATCGTATATTAT
>PVKE010004448.1:0-12130 GCA_004027555.1 Craseonycteris thonglongyai
AAAAAAAAAAAAAAAAAAAAAAAAAAAAAAAAAAAAAAAAAAAGAATGTAAGATTTAAATCACTGGTTCTCAACTGGGAGTGACCATGACCCACTCAGGGGACAGTTGGCAATGTCTGGAGACATTTTCGGGGTGCTACTGGCATCGAGCAAGTGGCAGCCAGTAACCCCCATCACAAAGAACGACCTAGACCCAAATGTTCACAGTGTGGAGGTTGCAAAACCCAATTTTAGGCCAATTCATTCTTGTTGTTTGTTTTTCATGTGAAACAATAGGCCAGTTTGGCCAGGAGTCAAAATTATGAATCCTGCAGAGCCCGGCCCACACCATACACATGGAAGCTACACAAAGGATATACATTTCCCGTGGTGGCTACTGTCACGCCCACTGAGGTCACATAGCTCAGGGACTGGCCAGCAGGCAGCCATCTCTCCCATAGCCCTTCCCTGAAATGAAAACAGAGGGAGAGAGACATCAGTAGGCCGACCCCTTCCTCACATCCAAGCCCCGAGCTGCAGTTCAGCAGGGAGCCGCGTCTGTTTGACAAGTGTAAGCTTCTTGTCTGTGCTGTTACAGGTTTCAAAGCCTCTCTGAGAGGAGGCGTCCTCTGAAGGAGCCACGTCGCAGGGAGGGGGCCCGGCAGCCCTGGCCAGTGCGACTCAAACAGCAGTACCTTCCCCGAGCACAGCCTGACCTTGCAGGAAGGGGGAAGCGCGCTCCTTTCTGAGGACGGTCACAGGAGAGCAACTTGGGGCTGAGTTGTAGGGAACTAGAGATCTATAAACCCTTTTATGTGCGGGCAGAAAGGAGCCGGCATGGTTGCCAACGCGCTTCCCAGGCGAGAGGGGGGACAAGCAGAGGCTGAGTGACAAGCAGGCGATGAGCAAGTGCTCCTTCGATGCACGGGCTCATACCGCTACTTTAAAAAACAAATGAAAGCTAGAAAAATAGCCTTGGATTTACGACCAGAAGGGAAGGGGGACGGGGGCAGCCCTGATTAGCCTGGAGGTGACATTGCCAGAACATTCTCCTGCAAGGTCAGCTGCATGTCCAGAGGCGGCAGAGCCCACCCTTGGGCAATCAATCAGCTCTTAAGCTCTGACCCCACCCCCATCATTGATGCTGCAGCCTTGGGGACACCAGGAGACAGCGATGCCCTGACTGGATGGTCTGGGGAAGGGCGTCTTTGAGAGTTCAGTCTTCCCCGGGAAGCCAGGCCCCTGGGATGGAGACCTCTAAATCACGGTGACAACTTCCCTCCCTCCTCCTTGAGCCCTAATACCCACCCTGAGACGCCTCACCAATCTGGACGCAAACCGTAGAGCATGACAGCCAACAGATGTTCCAGCCATTTTTCTTGCCTTCCCCCCATGCTTTCTGTTCCCCAGGCTCCGGTTTCCTTGCTCTTGTCTTTCTGATTCTTTTCCTCCTCCCCTTGCTTCTTCCTTTCCTCCTTCTCAAAGAACGCCTAGTGCCGCTGTGTGGAGTAAGGTACTTGTCACCTCTCATGTGGGCAGGGCGTACGGTAACCATGTCACTACCTCACATGTAATGGTCAGGGCTCCCCGCTGAGGCCAACCAAGCCCGCCAGCGCAGAAAACATTAGAGCTTGACCTCTGCTAATTGTTCAGGCTCACTCCCTAATTCCACACACACACGCGCACACACACACACACACACCGCGTGCTGCCATTCCCAAGCGCTGACCTACCACCTTAAGCCTCTGTGCATCATGTTAACCAGCTACCTTTTCCTCAACGGCTCCCTCTCTGCTGGGAGCCCTGAGTTGGTTCGTTTCTTGGATGACCACACAAATCTGACGACGTGAATTCTACTGCCATCCGCATTTTCCAGATGCAGAAACAAGGGTGCAAAGAGCTTAAATGGCTGTCAAAGATGGCATAGTGCCAGGGATGGGACTCGAAGCCAGGCACGTCCAGCAGTGTAAGCGCAACGACCATGCTGCCTTCATGCCCGTGTCTCGGGCCTGCCTTGTCTCCCTTGAGGACCCCAGCCAGCTCCTTCTCTAGGTGAAAAAAAACATCAGCTCTTTACTCTATAAGCCCATTCTGATGAGTGAGAGCCCTGGAACCATGTCCTCTTTTACTGTATTGAGCTTATTTACTGACGCCAAAAACCATGCTAGACGCTGGTGAGAGGGTAGAGAATAGAAACCAAGCCCCAGAAAAAGGCACCTGGATTTTAAGTCCCATGAAGCTGTGTCCCTGCACCTAGCACAGCACTTGCTACAGATCGGGTGTCCGAAGCCCCCTGGATGCAGAAAATGAAGAGTGGAGGGAGGAAGACTAAGTCAGAGGGAAGCAACACCTTGTTACTGAGACTCGGTCTTGAAAAGAACCCCGAGGAGATGTCGACAGAGAAATTGCCCCATAGCCACCTCCGTTACGCCTGCTGATGGCATCATGCCCGCATTCATTCATTCATTCATTCAACTCACATTTACTGGGCACTTGCTAAATGCCAGCCCCTGCGTCAGGTGCTGGAGATATGACAAAGGGTAAAATCCAGTCTCTGCCCTTGAGGGGCTTAGCTGGCAGGAGAGCAAAAGGTCATTACAGAGCAGTTATCGGTGTGTGTGTGTGTTTGTGTGTGTGTGTGTAATGTGCACACACCTGGGACATAAAAGCAAACATTTCAAAACCAGCAAGTGAGGCAGGGCAAGAGGTGGCTGACGGAGCGAAGGCACAGCCTTCTGTCACATATTGTGGCCACAGGGCAGCCTCATCTCTTCTTTGTACTCCCAGGAGCAGTAAACACCAGGCACGCTTGGGCGATGTAAAGAACCACGCTGAAGAAAATGACAGTGGGAGGCTCCCGACCCAGTCCCTGCCCTGCGCAGCCCTGTGCCCACCTGTGGAGTGAAACTATATGGAAAACTAATGTCAACTATGGAGACTGCTCTGGGCCTTCCCCCTTCTCTCTGTCTCTCTCTGTCTCTGTTTTTCTCTGTCAAAATCAATAAAATAAATCTTTAAAGAAAAAGAAAGAAAAGAAAATGACATTAAGTTGGGCTAGGTTATTGCTAGAGAACCTGGTGCTGTTATAATCACTTTGTGGCTGGGCCTTCACTCCATCTGGAATATTCTTCCCCTTCTCTCCTCCACCACACCTTTCAAAATGCACCAGTCATTTTCAGGTGACAATTGTGTCGACACCAGGCTACATTCAGTGAGCACCACTGCCTGCCAAGCACTGGGGAGCCACAGAAATGTGTGACCACTCAGTCATCAAGCTCCAATGCTATCTGGAAATTAAGTTGAAGGCCAGTGTATGGCTTGAACTCGATGCTATACTCACTGCATCCAGATGTGCTCAGTGCTCTGTGAAAATCTCAAAAGAGCCTCCAATCATTCCATCCAGAAGGCTTTCAGAAGGAGAAAGCACTTAAGATTAGGTGTCATCATAATCTTTACCATTTAATGAACACCTAGGGTGGCCTAATGCTGTGTTATGCTTTAATGCATCATCCCATTTCACCCGTGCAGCTCTCTGAGGCAATTTCCTGTGTGTCAGACACTTGGTTTCCGTCCCAGTAGCCATCCACCCCCTTCTCCACTAAGAGAGCTGCCATCTTGTTCACCACCCTCCACGTGGCCATGTGAGAAATGGGCCCTTTCCTACCCCGACGTGAGTCTTGATTTCTCTAAGCCAGTGGCAGCAGGCTCAAGCAAGTGGCCAAGCGCAGGCGTGTGGCTGAGCTCTGGCTGTGGAAAATGCAATGGGACGTCTGCTGAAGAGCTTCTGGGAAAGGTTTCCTCACTCGTTCCCCAGGACGCAAGGCAGAGACATTTTCGCGGCTACCTCTGCACATCATACCTAACGAGCAGGATCCATCCAGCTCACAGCTTGTGGAAGCCAGCCTAAGAAGGAAAGCCACTGTTCTATGCATGTCAGCTCGGAGCAAAAGGACAGATGGGTGAGGGACTTGGCTAGTTGATAACATCCCTTGGCTGCTGAATTAACCACCTCTCAAATTACCACCCCCCAGATGTCTGGGGCGAGCCACCTTGAAACGGTCCTGTAGCCCATAGCATCCTAAACAACACAGTGTCACTGTTCCCCCTTTATCGGTGAGGACACAGAGACTAAGACAGGTCTGAGTCGGGATTCAAACTCAGGTTCCCTGTCTCCCAATCGAGGGGTCCTTTCTTTTTGTCTACACCACCAACGGGATGAAAGTTCATAGGCAGAAGATGGAGTGGGTGGGGGTTGGACCATCCAGCCTAAGGTAACGGAATCACAAGAGGTTGAAAGTCGAAGGGAGGAGTGTGCTTGTGTAGGGGGTGAGCAGGTTACGGCAGTGGCTACGTTCTGACCCCAGAGGGCCTGAAATGCCACGTCAGCGCAGGTTCCGTTCTGCTGTCCACGGTGGAAGATGGAGGAGACTCTTGCTACCTGAGCGCCTTTGGGCACAGTGAAGCGCAGACTGTAGCTATAGGCTGAAAGAGATGGACAACAATTAGAGATGGAGGACCGTAGCAGGTCCGGGTGACAGCCCCCGTTTAAGGGACCTCAGGGAGAGCAGTGGTGGTTGTGGGACCAGGGGCAGGAGCCCCTATTTATGTGCACCAATGAATGTGATGAGGGTGATGAGTGTCAGTGTGACCCTCCTCCACTCCCACAGGGGACACTTTCCTCCACTGTGCTTGACACACGTCCCTTCATCAGCCAGAAGGGTGGCCCTCATCTGCATGTCAGCTTCAGACAATGAGTTCTCCAGCACCCTGAATGCCAGGAACCAATCACAGAAGGTCTTTGTGTGCCTGAAAAGTCTTGACCCTACACACCTCTCTGCCTGGCTCTCTAACCACTCCATTCCTCTCTCACCATCCCCCAGTGTCAACAGCCTTCTTTCCGCTGCTCACACACAGCAAGCATGCTCCCACCTCACGGATTCTATCCTTTGCTCTTCTTTCTGCCTTAAATGCAATCGCTAAGCTCCCTAAACACTGCTTCTGCTTCCTTCTCATCATGCAGGTTCCAGTTAACTTTTCAGAGAGAGAAGAGGTTGGGAGTAGGGGGGAGAGACTTTATCTTCTGTTACTGATACGACATGAAAATCTTGGATGCTTTAAGAATAAACATCCTACATCTTAGAAGCACCAAGTGCAAAAATGCCATTTCCATGTAAATGTCCCAGATAAGCAAAGTACTGATTCACCCCAAGAAGTATGTATCTCAAGAAAAAACTGTTATTTATAAGAACAATACCAGATGTTGGACTCAAAATGTCCTGCCTTGACATTTGAAGGCTACCAAGGGAGATATGGGGACTTGAGGGCAGGCAAAGCAAAAGTAGCAGAATAGAGTTCATTTAGAAGTGACTTTACGTGTTAATTCCCAGTATAATTCAAGAGTCTGATGGCGGATGGAGGAATAATGGAAAGAAAGGAGTCCTTTAAAAGTGCTGAAGAGAGAGAGCAAGACCCATAATTCCATCTAGAAGTAATGGTAGTTGAAATTGGTTGTCCCTGATTTAAATAATCTTGATGGCATCATTATTTTTAATTGTGATTAGTGGCTGTAATGTGCTAATAAATAAGACAAGAGACAAGGTACAACCTTGCCTTGTCCCATAAACGATTTGGAATCAAGACTGCTTGAGGCTGGGCAGACTCTGGGCAGGAGAAACCACTACTGGGACCGGCGCTAAAAGATGATTTTTGTGAGTGTTTGAGACAAGGCGTAAGTAAATCTCTTCTACTCCGAGGTCAAGCAATTCTTCAAAACAGTAGAGAAGCACTGGGCTAGCTTTTCCTTCTGGTAGCTCTTCAGTTGAAGAAAGTCATTTATGTGTCCCGAGTTCACTATTGGAAAGTGGTGCTTGGAAAGTCTTTCCTGGTTTGTTAATATTGTCCAGCCCTGGAGCAAGGTATGTGCATAGTAACCCACTGCAAGGTATTAACCTCGATATTCTCTCAGTGGAAATTATTTATTTATTTATTTATTTATTTATTTATTTATTTATTTATTTATTATTGTTTTTGACAGAGAGAGAGAGAGATATACAGAGACAGAGAGAGAATTGAACTGAGGGCACTCCCCAGTTCAGCACATGGGTCCACACGGGCCAGGGCCGGGATTCGATCCTTGGTCCCCGGCGCTGCAAAGAGAGTGCTTAACCCACTGAGCCATCCCCACTTCCCCAACAGTGGAAATTTTTAAGGTGGGGGTAAAGCAGGTAAGTAAGAGGCCAACCATAGAACCAAGAGGGCAAACCAGCCAAGAAGCCAGCATTAGCATTAAATGATTCTCCGCGAACCTCTGCCTGAGGGAAGTATGTTAGCTTCCTAGCGTTCCCATCACAAAGTAACACAAACCAAGAGGGGCGGTCCAGAAATTCACGTAACGAAGAGGGGAAAGGGTAAACAATAACTATGTATTATTTTTCCTTTTCAATAGAGTCCCCTTTAACTATAATATACTTTTCAGATCTTCCGATAAGTTTATTTATACCTTTGGGGGAAAAAAATATTTTGGTTTTGCCCTCAAATTGCAGCTTTAAACTCTTTATCGTCTATAAATTTCTTCTCTCCAAGCTGTTTTATTCATATTTGGGAATAAATAATAATCAGATGGAGCCAGGTCTGGACCATAGGGAGGGTGGTTTGATGTTTGGAAGCCACAGCCATGAAGAGTAGCCAAGGCAACATCGCTCTTGTTCACGGGTGCATTGTCGTGCAAAAGCAGCATCCCTTTGGTCCATTTTCCTCTTCTTTTCTCCTTCACAGATTCTTTTAACTGGTCCAGCAGACTGGAATAGTGCTCTCTAGTTATTGTGACACCCTCATCCTTGTCATCAACCAGCAGGATACCCTCCATACCCCCCAGAAAAACAGCAGCCATGATTTTTCCAGTCAGTTGTGACACCTTGAACTTCTTAGGGGGAGGTATACCCTTTTCATGTCACTGTATGGACTCCTGCTTTGACTCAGGCTCATCTTGATGAATCCAAGTTTCATCTCCAGTGACGATCCGGTTTCAAACTTCATCTCTGTTGTCTCTGCTGAGCTCCAAACTCTGTTGTGGACACTTGACACACTGTTGTTTTTGAAGCAGCGTGAGCATTCTCAGTCCCCATCTTGCATTGACTTTTGACATCTTCAGATGCTGATAGAGAATATTCAGGATGGTTGTAGGTGATGCTCCAACCATTTCTGCAGCTGCTTTTTATTCAATCTGGCATCTTCCACTGCAAGTTTTCAACTTTTTAAGCAATGTCCGAGGAAGTGGCCTCAGCAGGGCATCCCAGATGGAGGTTGTCTTCAATCAACCCTCTGCTTTGCTTGAAAATGCTATGCCACTAGTACACCATGGATTTCCCAGGGCAACAATCCCAGTAAGTCAGCAGGGCCATGAGAAGGTGGGGAGGTGGGAGGGGGTAGCAATGTGAGAAAGAAAGGACAGAAGGAGAAAGGAAGGAAAGGATATGGTAATATGAAATAAATTTAATTTGTATACAATTTTGTGGGCATTTACTACTTTTTGATGACTCATCGTTTTCCACCAAGTATATCATTAAGTCAATAACATTTCCTCAAATTTGTCAAGCCCTATCGGTCTCTGAGTACTTAGTGCTACCCTAAGATCCCAGGTCAAGGTCACAGCAGGCAAAAATGGCAGTAATAAATGGGTGCCGGTTACCTTAATTCACCTCAACTGAGACTCAGAGAGGTCACGTGCCTTAAACAAGGTCACATTGCTACCATACAGCAGAGCCAAGATGTTAATCCAAAGACATATTCTTTCCATTATGTTGCAATGCTTTTCTAAATGTCTGTTTCGGGAAGCCGGGATAGTTCAGTGGGTTATGCGCTCGTTTTGCAGCCCCAGGGATGAGGATCGAATCCTGGCCCCAGCCCATGGGGACCCATCTGCTGAACTGGGATGTGCCTCCCATGGTGAAGTCCCCCAGTTCAGTTCTCACCCACCCACCCCTATTTGGTCCCTGGCTCAAGGAGGTGTGCCTCCCATGCAGGAGACCCCCCAGCCCAGTTCCTGTCATATGTGGCCCCCACCCACCTGTGTGGAATGAAACCAGGTCAAAAACGGACAACGTACAACTATGGAGACTGCTCTGGGCCCTCCCCCCTTCTCTCTGTCTCTGTCAAAAACAATCAAATCAATATTTTAAATAAATAAATGTCTATTTCAATGAGTGAGTGAATGAATGAATGGATGGATGGAATGAATGACTGCAGGAAGGATCCATCCAGCCCCAGATGGAGCGGCCTCCAGTGCTTCCTGAAGAGGTATGGGGTCTGGAAAAACACAGAAAGACTGTCTCACTCACCCATATGTCCCAGAGCTTGGCAGAAATGCAATCACAGTGTTCTGAGCGAGGATCCAATCTCTTCAAATGTCAAGCCACCTGATTAAAAATAGTCATTTTGTCCTATCTTCTTCTTCTCCCCCAAACAGACGCTGGGGCTCAGCCTTGCCCCATGACTCATCTAATTTGCCTCGTGTCATTCATCCGCTGTGGCTGGTCCACAAGAATATCCTACTTTTAGAAACGGGGAAACCTGGGCCGCCATCAAGGGAAGAGGCTGTTCATAAATGAACTCATGTGTTCAATACAGGGGGCCCACGTGCCTCATAGAGCTGGCCCTCAATAAAAGATAATGGCATTAATAGCAGCGGAAATATTGATATTAATATTCCAATATTCTTACTATTTATCTGGCTGATGGTATTGGCTTACTAGGGCTGCCATAACCAAGTACCATAGACAAGACACCTGAAACCCCAGAAATGTACTTTTGTCACAGCCAGGGAGGCTGGGAGTCTGAGATGCATTCCTTCCAAGGTCAGTGAGGAGAGTATGTGTTGCAGGCCTCTGTCCAGGGCTTGTAAATGGCTGTCTTCTCCCTGTCTTCCCTCTGCATGCGGCTATCTCCAAATTCCCTCCTCTTATAAGGACACCAGTCATATCGAGTGAGGGCCCATCCTAATGACCTCACTTTAATTTAATCACCTCTGTGAAGACCCTCTCTCCAGGGGATGCTGGGATAGCTCAGCAGTTGAGCACTACTTGCCTTGCAATCGTGAGGTCCGGGGTTCCGTTCCCAGCCCCAACCCGCGCAACTCCATACACTGAACTGCAGCACAGCTGGTAACCTCTCAGGTGGCTCAGCGGTGAAGGTTCTCACCTCCCATGCGGGAGGTCCCCTGTTCAGTTCCCACCCCACGGGACCCCACATCCTCCTGTGTGCAATGAAACCATGTCACAACTAATGATGCACAATGATGGAGACTGCTCTGGGCCCTCCCCACTTCTACCTCTCTCTCTCTCACCTTCTCTTCAAAATAAATAAATAAATAATAAACGAATAAATAAATAATAGAGTTTAAGACTCTATCTCCAAATACAGTCACATTCTGAACTACTAGCAGTTAAGACTTCAACACAGGAATGTGTGTAGGACAGGGGATGAATTCATCCCATAACACAGATGTTTCTACTTTTGACATGCAGACTTAGGCCAAGAATTTTTAAATCAATTTTACAAGACAATTTGAATGAGTCCACAAACTTGCACTTCGTTCGTTTTATGCTCCGAGCCTCTCTGGGCTCAGATCTCCCTATACAGTCATGTCTCCTTATCCATAGCTTCCTTTGCAGGGTTTCGGTTATCCTCCGTCAGCCATGGCCCGAAAATACCCATCACTCACCCCACTTCCTCTCACCATGAAGGCATTGTATCATCCACACCATCACCTGAAGAAGGGGGAGTATAGTAGCATAAGATGCTACGGGAAAGAGAGAACACATTCACACAACTTTTATTACAGTCGATTATTAGACTCCTTCTATTTTATCATTGGTTACTGTTGTTTATCTCTGACTGTGCTTAACTTATCCATTAAACTTCGACATTGGTATGTCTGTATAGAACAGAAACATAGTATATGTGGGGTTCAATATTATCTGTGGTTTCAGACATCTGCGGTGGGTCTTGGAATGTATCCCTTGCAGATAAGAGAGAAGGACCATTATATAAGACTAAGAAGTCTGGGTGATAGAATTTCTTAGGGAAGTAGAACCGTAGGCCTCAGCTCTCATGCTACCCAAGCTCGTGGGCGAATGCTGAAGTCAGGAAAAGAATGCAATGGAGAAATCTTGGCTACATGAGAATTAGCTGGGCTTTGAAGGATGGGTAAAACGTAGGTGAGTGAAGGAGGAAGTAGGAAGTCCCAGACAGGGGCTGATAGGAAAGTCTTGAAGGTAGAAAGCCCATGTTTCCCCCTCTGCTTGTGAGATGGTAGTGCACACATGTGTCTACTCCAGATTTGCCAAAGGGAATAATAGTACCCAGTTCTGAGTGTACCATTCAGGCTCTCATCGGGAATTCAGGGCCCTAAGAGACACCAAGGTCCCAGGTCCCATGGTAAAGTACCTCTCCATCTTCCAAGAGTGTGTGTCTGTTCTTGCCAATTAGCATACTAAGCTAATGGAGGGGATTTAACAGGAAGTGTCAGAGAGTTTGATAAAATTATCGTGTCAACTCTCTTCCTGTCAGTGTGTATAAGGGAAGAAGACAAGAAAATGATACTGTCGTTTAGTAGTTCACTTTAGATCCTCATCTCTTATCATTCATCATTACTCCGTGTTAATTACTCTGTACTGGCAAAATCTCTGGTTGTCAGTTACTCCCGAAAGGATCCGACCAAGGTCCTGGCTGGACAGCGCTCATTAGGAAGCAATGTGAACCGAACTTAACTTGAGCACGTTACCTGGGACCACCCCCCCTCCCCCACACTCCCACCTCCAGCCAAGATGCAGGCAGCAAAGGAGGGGGGGAAATGCACGTGGGCTTTGAGGCCACATCCTGGCACAGCCACGACCCAGTCTTATTGCATTGAACTCACCATCTCCCATCTGTGAGTCCCAGCTTCCTAATGGGCGTAACAGGACAGCACAACCACCTTGCAGCATCGTTGCCAGGGTATGAGACATAGTCATTTATCTGACACTGACTTAGTGGCCCTAAATGACACCTAGCTGTATTTATAATTACAGTGATCCCTCGTTTTTCGCGGTTAATGGGGACCAGAACCTTCCGCGAAAGCTGAAAAACCGCGAAGTAGGATTTGCCCCTAGGAATTTTCGGGTATGCGGGTACAAGAATGTTTTAAATATGTAAACAGTATTCATACTTTACTCACTTAAGACAAAAATTAGAACAGTATACGTATTTACTTAAACGTGTCAGTGCTAATTAATAAGGTTAATTACAAAACCTTATACAGTAATAAACATTAATCAACATTGCTTTCTGAGAGAGGCGAAGAGTCTTGTGTGGGTGGCGGAGGAGAGGCTCTCACGTTACTCGTAGAAGCTTTAGGCTCCCTCGGAGACTCTTTCTCTCCCGCGCATCCACATGAAACAATGCTCCTTTCCGCAATGTGGCTGCCGACATGGTTGTATTTTTTCATTTTTATTTTTTGATGAATATTTTGGAAAAACCTGCGAAGCACTGAAGCCGCAAAACATGAAGCGCGAAGTGGTGAGGGAACACTGTACTACAAACTGAATGACAGGAGATTCAACCAAGATGAGGCCGCCACTTCTTTCCAACGCTGCCTGGCATTCTTATTTCTCCTATCAGGAGGAAAGAGAAGGGCTGGGTTCAGTTCAGTTCCACAAGCAACCACTAGTTAGTTGCCCACTAAGATCCAGGCCTGCTGTCTACTGTGGGCATAGTGAGAAGGGTCAGCCGGGGCATCCATCGAGTCTCCCAACACGCCATCAGCCCTCTGGTCACAAGCACATGTTGTTTTCTCTGCCTAGAACGAATGGTCTTTCTTTCCTTTACCCCACTGATGCATGGGAAGGCATCACTGCCTCTGAGCTCTCAGTTCATGCATGCCTTCCTCCTCCAGGAAGCCTCCCCTGACGCTCCAGGGCACCACCGGCCATGCATTCTTACAGCTCTGATCACAGCTATAATTCATACAGAGATGCTGTGACCAAGGGTTCTCTTCCAAAGTTCACACGTTCCAAGAAAGCAGCAGCACGTGTGTTTTCTTCCTGGTTGAATCCCCAACACCTGGCATGCTGAAAAAAAGGTGGGGGTATGGAACAGCCCAGAAAGAAAAGCCAAAC
>PVKE010004448.1:12230-64770 GCA_004027555.1 Craseonycteris thonglongyai
TCGAATCCCGGCTCCGGCCCAGGCAGGACCCACGTGCTGAACTGGGGAGTTCCCACAGTTCGGTTCTCTAACTGTCTCTGTCTCTGTCTCTCTCTCTATCTGTCAAAAAGTAAAATAGAAATAACTATGCACTGAAGACAAAAAGATAATTTCTCTCTATAAATGTGAAAAGATAAAAAAAAAAAAAAAAAAGAAAAGCCAAACATGTAAACAACAAAGTGCAAAACGATGTAATTACACCTGAGCAGCTGCAACCCAGCTGCCACTGCGCCCTCGCCTCATCCTCCCCTGCAAGCCCACCGCTCAGGAAAAGGCCATTCTAACTTCCACATTCTCATCCACTGTCCTTTCTTTGGGGAAGTCCTGTGGGAGCACCTTTCTCTCTCCGTTCTACCCACTCTGCCCACTAGGGGGCGCACGTCACGACATCAGGCCCTTTATTTCTCTCAGTCGTGGTCATTACTACCAGTGCCCAGCACCGCGCCCGGTACACAGTGGTGTGCAGAAAAATACGCTGAGTAAGCGAATGAGTGGGTTGCTAGATCTTCGCCATTGGGTCCGTGACAAATCCCATTACTTCCAACCAAACAGGCATAAAAAGACTCCATGCCCTGGCCTGGATTTGGTCTTTCGGGATTTGGGAAACCTTCCCCTTGCCATGGATAAAGATCTGCCTGCCTTACAGAATTCCCACATCCTGAATCCCAATGTCTTCCAGACACGCACATGCAGAGAGCAAGAAAAACTTCAGAAGTCACCTTGATGGGCCCCTTCACACGACAGACAGGACATCAGAAGCTTTACTCAGAGCCCCATGAGCCAGGGTGGGAGAAGGAGCACTGGAGAGGGACATGCAGGTACAGACCTGGGCTGAGGCTCTGTGTGACCTTGGACAAGTCACTTCACCTCTCTGGGCCTCAGCTTCCTAATCTATAAAATGGGGATGACAGCGCCTACCTTGAAAGAATGGTGATGGGGACAGAATGGAATCAGGCCTGTGTAGATAGGTGGGACCCCCCAAGTTTGGACATGTGTGAGTTCACAAACTGGCCCCCCATGCTCAGAGGGCAAGGAGAGACTGAAGAGAGGCCAGTCGCTGCAGGTTGGCGGATGGCAGGGTTAACAAGAGGCACAACTTACCCACCAGGCTTGTCTCCGATGCCAGCAAGACCAGGAGGCTTCCAGCCTCGCTCGTCAGGATTTTTAAAGTTTCTACAGAGGCCTTCACAGGCTCAGTCACTACACCATCCAGAAGGTCTCAGCAGCCGGGGGCTCTGTCAGGCAGAATGCTGGCAAATGTTTCCAGCTGTGGGAACAGTGGGCGGGGCGTACCTGGAGGGGGCAGGACTCCAAATGCCCAGATGCGGCTGTGGGTGAATGGGCGCTCACACCCTCTAACGTCTTTTCCCATCATCATTGCATTCGCACAAGGGTTTTTATTCATAGGAGGGGTCTTGGAGGCAGTTTTAGCTCCCTGTGGCTCAAGGAACATAGGGCAGACCCCTGGAAGGTTCCAAGCTCTGGCTTTGCCACACTGACTACAAACCAGTAACCATAGTAAAAACGACCATGTATTGACCTCCCTAAGTATTCCGCACACGGTGCCTTGTGCTGTCAATGCATTGTCTCATTTCTCCTCACAACTTCCCTATTGACTGCGTTCAATTATTTACTGAGGAGAAAATGAAACCCCAGAGAGTTCAAGTGACTTTCCCAAGGCCACACGGATAAGGGGAGGGGCGGGAATCGACAGAGGCTCTCACTATAGTAGTGCTCTCATCCACTCCCCAGAATCAAAAGGCCAACAGCCCAATAAAAAGAATGAGCTAATATTCTAAGCACTTGATATAGTCAAATGGCCAATCAGCATATGCTAGGTGCTAACCATCAAAAGTCATCAGAGAAACTCAGGTTAAAACTAAATGAAATACCACCTCACACCCACCAGAAGGGCAAATAAAAAGCATAAAAGCCAAATCTTAGGAAACTGTGGCACAACTGAAACTTATATGTTGTTTTGAAAATATGTTGCTTTGGGGGGGAAAGTTCATGTTTCTTATAAAGCTAAACATACACTTACCCTCTGAACCAACCATTCCATCCCAAAATATTTACCCAGGATAAATGAAACACACCAAGGCTGTCTGGAAAGTATCCAACCATGTAATATGAAAAATAGAGCCATTTAGGGCTGGATTTTTTCTGGGCAGCCCTCGTATATTCACAAAAGGTCTTATGCAACAATTTTTTACGGCAGCTTTATTCATAATAGGTGGTAACTAAAAACAGGCCCGGTGTCTCTCAACAGGAGACTCCAAACTGTGGTACATCTATACGGTGGAAGAGCAGCAAGAAAAAAGGAATGACCTGTTGTTACATGTAACAATATGGATGAGTCTTAAAAACATTATACTGAGTGAAATACAAGTAAGCACAGACAAAATGATATACACTGCACAGTTCCATTCATGTGAAATAGTAGAACAGAAGAACTACTCAGTGACGGGAAAACCAGAACAGTATTTGGCTCTGGGCAGGGTGGAGTGGGGAGGGCTGGAACTGACTGGGAAGGGGCTTGAGGGAGCCCTCTGGGGTGATGATAAAGTTCTATATTATGATGAGGGTTTGGGTTACACATCAGTGTATGCATTACCCAAAACTAATGAGTATACATTTAAGATGTATGCATTTCATTCTGTGCATCAGAAGAAAAATCTGTAGGGGAAATTGGGATGGCTCAGTAGGTTACGGGCTCATCTTATAGCCCGGGGGTCCAAGGATCGTATCCCGGCCCCAGCCCGTGGGGACCCATATACTGAAAAGGGATGTGCCCTCAGTTCGGTTCTCGCCAGGGTGAGCTCCCTGAGCCTCCAACCGGGTTCCAGCCCAGCGCCCAGCTGTGGTGTGAAACCATGTTGAAAACTAACGACGTAGAACTATGGAGATTGCTCTGGGCCCTCCCTCTTCTCTCTCTCTCTCTGTCAAAAACAATAAGAAGAAAATCTTTTCAAAAGGAAAAGAAAAATCTGTAGACAAAAAAAAAAAAATGGGGGACAAGAATAATATAACCAATACCACTCGTGACGGATGACTCAGAGAAGAGCTATTGTGTTTACAGTTCTTTTTGGGATGGGATCAACATCAAAAGGACGATCTCAAAATAGCTCCCTCTGCAGGCCAATCACACAATGACTACTGTGCCAGGAACGTAGATTCATCAATTCGCGAGTCACAAATCCAGGAACAAAAGTACCTGTCGACAGAAGTCTGTCTCCAGGCCCCAACACTGCAATGCCACAGGGGCGTCCACATCGCCCCAGCCTTCTGTCCCTGCCGAAGCTCTAGCGAGGCTCCTGGGAACTGCCCTGGCAGCCACCTGGGCCGCTGCCTGCTTCGCGCACACCCCCAGCACCTGCTAATCGTAGGAAACAGCATATGGCAGGCAGCCCGGCTGGCCCTCCCGACTTGCAGCCCAGCCGTGGAGGTAGGCTTCGTGCTGAGCTGCTGGGATCCAAGAGGTGTCATTAGAAAATGATTCATCTCCCTCAGCCTTAATGAGGACTCACACCGAGGGCTTCCGCTAACCCGATGGAAGGCAGGGATGCTGCTCCCAGCCAGCGGCCCCTTGCTTCTCTTTGTCTTCTCTAACAATATGTGCAAGTGGGTCGGTTCCATCCCTCTCACCTCTCAGTGGCCTCCTCAAGCCCAGGGAGGAATTCAAACCAGAAAACCATCCCACCCTCACCCCCAGTTCCAACAGACGAATCCTACACAGCTGAGACTGAAGACAGAAAATGCCGGATGAACTTCATGCCAAGAGAGATGTCAGGTCCATGAGGTGGCATGTGGCCTGGGACTGAAGGTGAGGATGGGACGGGTCACTCAAAGACTGGAAAGAATAATGTAAAGGGGGGTGCGGGGATAGCTCAGTGGTTGAGCGCTTGCCTCGTAGTCACAAGGTCCAGGGTTCAGTTCCTAGTCCCGGTCCATGCAACTTCAAGTGCTGAACTGAGGTGCAGCTGGTAACCACCAGATGGTTCAGTGGCAAAGATTCTTGCCTCCCATGCAGGGGGCCCCCAGTTCGGTTCCCACCCTGCGTGGCCTCATGTTCACCTGTGTGGAATGAAACCATGTCACAGCTAATGATATACAACTATGGAGGCTACTCTTGCCCCCCCCTTTCTCTCTCTCTCTCTCTCTCTCTCTCTCTCTCTCTCTCACACCTTCTCTCAAACAATAAAAAATAATAATAATGTAAGAGGATGAGGGAAAGCCACACAAAGGCCTTATTGTTGGAAAAAGCCTGGCGTGTCTGAGAACATGGGAGCATGCCGTGCGAATAGACAGACGTGAGAAGACGTGATGGTGGAGAAACTCGAGAGTTAAGGGGAAGCCAGGGGAGGACACACCAAAGGCTTTGGACTCAGAGTCTGAGCCTGAATCCCTGTCTCCCCGCTCCCTGTGTACATGGTATATATGAGGTGAAAACTGCTCGCTGTCCCCCAGAACTCATCACCCCCACCTGCAGTAGCAACAGATTGGCAGCAAAGATGTGCTACCCAGCCTGGGACTCACCCAGTACATCTCCAAGCCCTTCCTGAAAATAAGTGGCATATCTCGCCAAGATAATACAACTACATGTGTGTGCGTGTATGTGTGTGCATGTACATGCATGTGTGCATGCATGTGTGGGTGTGTGTATCACTTCCGAGCCTGGCCAATACAACCTTGCATGTGCGACCCTCCTGTGTTTATGACTGACTACTTACTGGGAATGGCAATATGGCCCCAGCGGCTGACACAACCACTAATAGCTGTAAAAAATTTGAGACCGTGAATGACCACATGATCAAGCCACCTACCTGCCTGGAATAAACACCCTGGATTCCATCAGCAGAAAGAATTAAACTTCTTTGTCATTAAGCCTCTGAATTGATGGGGCATGGGGGTATGAGATTAGCCTATTCTAAGTAATACTGTTTGGCAAATATTTTCACCTCTGTGTATTTCAGTTTCTTCATCTAGAAGGAAGAATTTCTCCCAAGGCTCTTAGGAGCAGTAAGTGAGCTGACATTAGCTAGAAGCCCAGCAGTCACTGAGGAGGGGCTTAAGGAGTGTGTCTTCCCATCGACCACTCCGGCTCAGGCAATCTGTACACAGGACTCCAGGCTCTGATCATACCCTTTCCCCACCTCCTGCCCCAAGATGCTCCATAGCTGCTTCCCCCTCACTGATCATAACAGACGCAGGGTTTGTCACCTCACACAGAACTCTGCATCGCTGTTGTCACTTAGTTCTTGGCTGTCTACAGTAGCAGCCAGACCATAGATCTCTTTGTTCTAGTACAGCTGTCCCCCAAGGCTCAGCGCTCTTTGTTGATGTCTCTTTAGCACTGCTTTCTGGAAGCCAAGTAGAGCTCACACAACTTTGAAGGACTTCCTTACAGGTCGCTTTGTGAGTTCACCGGCAGTGCAGTAAAAATTAAAATGCATGGAGTAGATAGAATCCCTGATGGCTAACCTTGAAAGGTCCCTATGAGAACATCTCTCCCAGCGCCAGATGAGGAAACTGAGGTCCAGAGATGAGGACACTGGGCAAGGTCACACAGTAAAGTAAGCAACCTAGGAGCAGAAGCCATCAACATCACATGTAGCCAACTCTTCTTTTTATGGCTTTGACAAATACTGACCCCCCACCCCCACCCCCATGAACAATGTCCCTATAAGATGAATAGGAGTTTGGCTGATGAAAACCAGGTCCACTAATTTAATGAAGAGAATAAACTCTAGTTATTTTATAAGTAGTATTATTTCCTGGGTATCTAAGATGCAAGGTCAATAACTGCTAGAAATCAGTCCTTGAGGTCCAGACCATTTGTTCATGTAAAAGGCATTTTTGTTAGCCTCCTGTGTGCCAGGCACCGTGCAGAGGACTGGAAATTTATTGGAGAGCAAAACCAGAGGGGGGGTCTCAGCTTCATGAAGCTCATGGTTAATGGGAGGAATGAGAACTTACAAAAAGACGAATTGACCTGGTGTGGAGGCAGCAAATCCTTCTCTAAGGAAGAGATGCTTTGAGCTGGGAGGCTCTGCATGATCTGTTTATCCCCGTGTTCACTCATTCACCCAGTCAGTCACTCTACAAGCATTGACTACGAGGCACCGTACAAGGCACTAGACGCTGCACTGAACAAGACAGACCCAAGTTCCCTAATGGTGATTTGACATTTTCATTATATTTGATTCCTCATTTCCTGTCTGCCCAATTGCCATGTCTGGGCTCCTATATATATTCTTCTACCATCTCACCTCCCAAGATTGACTGACATCTGGTCATATTTCTAATCATAATCAGCTGTCCCTGGATCAGAGGTGTGTGCTACATCAGGCCAGTCCTCAGTGCAAATCCCCTGTGAGAAGCCACTCTCATACTAAAGTGTGACTGACTGATGCCCAGACCACATGATGAATGGCTGGAGGAACTGGAATTGCTTCTCCTGGAAAAGAGAAAACTCATGTATAGTCAATGGACTTCAAATATATGAATTACTGGGAAAAGGGAGCTCAGACCTTCTATGGGATCAGAGTTATAAGGGCACTCATTTCAGTGCCGTAGCATTCAGAGCTGTCTAACAATGAGAGAGACTTCTTCATGAGGGAGTAAACTCCTCGTCACTGAGGGTATTTAAGCAGAGACTAGCTGGCCACTTATTGAGATTGTTTGGCTAGATAGTTTCCATGAGCCCTTTAGCCTCTTAGAATCTATTATTCTATAATTCCATTCTTAACATTAAGTTCAGAACTGAATTCTTAATCTTCCTTCCAAAATGTTCTCGTTCCATAGCTTTTCCCATCTCAGTTAATGGAACTTAGTCTTTCTAGTTGTTCAGGGCAAGAACCTTGGAATCTTCATTGATGCCTTTCTGTCTTTCATACCCCATATCCAATGGGTTCTACCTTCAAATACACCTAGAATCTATTTCTTGCCATTTCCCTGGTTATCACTCTGGTAGAAGCCACCAATACTCACTGCATTAGTCTAGGTTCTCCAGAAAAATACATACCTCTTCTTTATAATAAACCTCACTATAGATGATAGATATAGATAGATAGATGATAGATAGATAGATAGATAGATAGATAGATAGATAGATAGATTAGAGAGAGAGAGAGAGATACGAGAGAGAAGCAAGAAAGGCATACTTACTATAAGGAGGTCCCTCACACAATTGTTGTGGAGGCTGAGAAGTCAGAGATTTGTAATTGCCAAGTTGGAGGGTGAGGAAAGTGGTTGGTGTAGTTCAAGTTCAAGTCCAAGTCCAAGTTCAAGTCTAAAGGCAGGAGAAGACATATTCCATCTCTAAGACAAGCCCCAAACACACACTGACCCAGTCCTCAAGGAGCTTACCGTGTAGTAAATGGGAAAGATGTGGATTAAACTACCCTCCAGATCTAATTATACACATGTATAATTATAAGTAGTGCTGAAGCTCCAGTTGCGCAACTGGCTAGCGCGGTACTTATATAAATAGTGCCAATGGGAGGACTCTAGTCCTATGAGAGAATAACTTCATTAACTCAGTGGCATCAACTGTATTTGCACTATACCCAATAAACTCTTATATAGTTACAGAACTGTAAAATTTTTAATCGACTTTCACGAGTTCATGTAATTCTCCCAGAAACCTGATGATGTGGAAGACACAGGATTCTGATCTCAATTTTACAGACAAGTAAACTAGGATTTAAAGAGGTAAACTGAGTCACCTGAAGCCACACAACTAGAAAAGGAATCGAGCAGGTGATCAAGGAGATAACCAGGACTCTTGCACTGCCTCTCATGCAGATTTGTAGACACAGGCTTTAATTTAAAGATGTGCCAGGGGATGCCAGGATAGCTCAACAGGTTGAACATTTGCCTTGCAACTGCGAAGTCCGGGGATCAAATCCCAGCCCTGGCCCGTGCAAACCCATATGCTGAAGTAGGGCACAGGTCCCATGTGGGAGGCCCCCCGCTCATTTCCTGCCCCACACGAAACCACATCCACCTGTGGAATGAAACTATGTCACAACTACTGATGTGCAACTGTGGAGACTGCTCTGGGCCCTCCCCCTTTTCTCTGTCTCTCTGTCTCTGTCTATATCTCTCAAACAAAAAAATTAAAAAAATAAAAAGGTGTTCCAGGCACCTTAGAGAAGTGGCCAGTAAATGTGGAAGAAGAGGACTAAGATGACCATAATTGCCATCACCATGTTCCAGAAGCTCAGACCGGCACAGGGGAACCCCAACTCTGGACCTGGATATGTTTCTGTCCCAGCAAATATCAACAGGGAAGAGGTCCTTGTTACTTTAAAAGAGTAAACAGGAAACACAAATAGAAATACAGCAACATTTACGATGGTCAAGCATTATGTCGCTGCTACAACATAAATCAGAGATGATGTTTCATTGACTCTAAAATGCATTAGTACAACCAAGCTGCTCCAGAGGTATGAGAAGAGACTTGAATGGTCACTTCTCCCTGTCATTTCCAAGAATTTTGGAAGAGTTGCTTTCATCTGGATCAAAGAGACAAACTCCTGGTGCACCAGGTATTTGAACTATCTCCTAAAGTCAAGCTCTCACAGAAGAGGCCTGGGCTGCTGCCTCCAAGATGAAAGGTAAACGTCCACAGGCCTGGATCCCCAGCACGTGACCTATGCAACACCGCAGACGGATCTACTGCTGCAGTAAGGTCCAGTTCAATGCCTTCTTCTTAGATACCGCTCCATGGTATGCAAAATACTTCATTTCCTCCTTTTTCTTCCTTCCTTTCCCTTGCTTCACTCTAGACAATATACACGATGAATATGCCTAACTCATAAAATAAAAAGTTATGAACTCTAACAGGTTATAAATGTATAAAATATCAGATGGGAAGGACGGTATAAATAAAGTTGGATGAGCTTAATCAAGCCATCCAAAGCTATGGATTTGTTGTTCGGTAAGTATTTATAGAATGCCCCCTTGACCCACAGCATTGTGTTGGTTGATAGATTTTGTTTTCATTCAATATGTGTTTCATTAAGCGTCACAGATGAAAATTAAAGGAATATTTGTTACTGTTTCAAGTCCTTCACCCTCCTTTGCTGCGTGATCCTAGGGTTCTGGATAGTAGGATGGAGGTGACTTAGCGGTGAAATTTAGGGGTCAATGACCAACTCACTGATGCACTGAAGGCAGATAACATTCTAAGCCAAACTTGATACAGAGAGGGAGGTTTTCACAAAGATTTTGTCAATTCTGAAATTATAGTAATTTCCTACACTAATTCAACAGCCTTTCCCACCCTCCCCAGTAACTACACCTATCCACACAGAATTGCATGGTGAGGAGAGAGAAGGAAACAGCAGTTGGAGGGGAAAAAAGCAGCTAATTTCTCCTCCTACCTTGCTCTTTGAAGGCCCAAGGAAGCCAGAGTCATTCTGAGTTCTACATCTTCTGTACCAAATCAGAAAACACAGAATCCTCCCTTTGCCCGCCTATAGTCTTGCTATGATTCCAGCATGGCTATAAGCAGGCTCAAAGTCTTGAGGTCTGTTCATCAACAAGAATACTCTTAACTCATTGATTCCCAAGCAGGAGTACGCAGACTCCCCCACCCCCCACCTCGGGGATACATGCTGGACTGTTCAGGGATACTCGAAAAATAATCAGTAATGGCAAAAGACATGTAAAGTAAAAAAAAAAAAGCAAAATGTTTATTATGGAACAATAAATGTTAAGTTTGAATCACCATTAATGGAGAGATTTCAAAATTAGATCACAATAACAAATGATGATTGGTAAGGGTGTGGCTATGAACCCTTCCCCCAAATCATTCTTCTATCACTCATTACACATAGTTTCTGAGCAATTCATTGCAATGTTTCTAGAACTTTCTCAAATGTATAAATACATCCATAACCAGACTGACAGTTGAGTTAGTGACTGAGTAAAAGTAAGTGTATTATCTTTAATTGTGATTCTTTTCAAGTAGTTTTTTCATTTAATGTTTAACATAGTTTCGGTTATTATTGTCAGTGATTTTGAAGCATGTCATTTAGACCTTTTTCTTCTTACACCTTCATAAAAAATAAGTACTGGGGAAGCCGGGATGGCTCAGTGGGTTAGGAGCTCACTTTGCAGCGCCGAGGACCAGGGATCAAATCCCAGCCCAGGCCCGTGTGGAACCATGTGCTGAACTGGGAGCTCCCCCAGTTCAGTTCTCTCTCTGTCTCTGTATCTATCTCTCTCTCTCTCTCCCCCTCTCTCTCTCGCTTTATATGTCAAAATAAATAAATAAAAATAAGTACTATAACAAGCTTAATGCAAGTCCGGATTTAAAACTGTATCTTGTATCTTTTGAGCCTGACTTCAAGAAACTAAGCACATCAAAGCAAGCTCAATGATCTCACTAACAGTGTTTCCAATTGGCTAGTAGTCTGCATAACAACTATTACAGACTTTTCAGGTAACACAAATAAGTATTATTATTAATAATAAATTGAAAGTTTGTTAAATACTTGATCATCATTATCAATATTCAACTGTTACAAACATTGTAAAGTTAAATTGATGGTTTGTTGCTTTTAGCGTAGTGATTTTCCTTTCCTAACTTACTACCTCATTTCCACTATCTTAAATTAAGATAGGCACTGAACAGAAGTGTCAGTATTTACAAACAGCTGTTTTTAAAACAAGAGGTGCAATTTGTGGAAGTAGGTTTAAAAGGGGTACACAAGTGGGAAAACGTTGGGAACCAGTGATCTAACTCAGTAATTAGGCAGCCATGAAACAAAAAGGAAAGTCATTACATAGATGTCCAGCCATTCAAAGCCAAGAGACCCTAAGATGACGGCAGCTTTCTCTGAGGCAGGAACTAGGAAACAGCTAGGCTTGAGCAGTGTGTGCTCATTCTAATTTAATAGGAGAACATTGCATGAGTTCTAAGATTTTCTGCATCCGTGTTTTCTCCATTACAATGGACTCTCAGAGAGCATAATTAATTCCACATAATTAATAACTGGCCAGAAGCGAGGAGGGGATTCCAGCTTGGGCCTACCTGTCTTTTTCTGCTATGATAAGTTTCTTCCTTAACTTAAATCTCCATCAAGACATTGGAGGCCAAAGTTCAAGGTGAATGAATGACCCCAGTGTTTCACGGAGCTACAACTCAAATGCAGCCATAGGATCGCAAGTGTTCTTTTCACAACAACCCACCAGAACTTTCTTCATTGTTTGAATGGTGGGATGCATGGCCTAAACCATGGTTCTGTTAGATTTATTTCTGGGTTCTTGATCTTGAGTATCTTACTCTACCGTGTCAGCCTGATCCTGCCATGATGCCTCTCCAGTGGTCTTGGGAAATAAATTTCTGGTTCCGTCTTGACCCCAGAGTCTCACTAGCTGGGTCAGGCCTCTCTCTTCTCCTCCATCAAGGGGAAAATTTGTGCACGGGTCAGCTTTTAGTAGTTAATTTGTTTCTTCACTGTGGGGTAAATTCTGCATTTAGCAGTACCCAATCAACAAATAAAATGAGCTTCTCAGCTCAGGAAAAAATAAATACATGAATAAATAAATACAAGACTTGCCATTAAACTGGACAGTATGAGTCATAATTAAAAACTCTCATTATGCCATTTTGATAGGAACACTTCAGCCATCATTAAGCGAAAACAGAATGCCTTCAGGGGGAGATTATTTCTCTCATTTGATTTCTGTCAAAATGGCTTTGACTTTGCAGATGCATCTCCAAAATGGTGTCTCCAGACCCCGCCTCTGCAGCCGCCCTGAAACAAGGGCTTGGAACAGATGAAACCTGATTAAAGATTCATTTCAAATTAACTTACCTTGCTTATTTCTCCTTTGTCATCTTTGTTATTACTTCGAGGGGGGAAAGAAATAGAAAGAAAGCCACCTCCCTGGACCCATACACAAATCTTCATAGTCGCCTCTCAACAATTTTATTAACTGCCCCTGAATATTCCAGCAAAGTCCTACACACGTAGGCAATGGCGATTTATTGAGAAATCAAGCCAATCTAGTTTTTGATGTTGTTTTATTCAAGTGAGAGGAGGGAAAGTACTGGTGAGATAGGTGGAAATAAGGAAGAACGCAAGATGGACAAGGGCTGAATAGAAACAAGGTTGTGACAGAAATAAAGTAGGAAAGAGGATTAACCCCTGGGTGCCTGTGCAGCACTTGAGGTCTGTATCTGGGCTCTTGGCTGGGCAGAGGCAGGGCTTCAGACAGCCTCTGGTGGGTGGAGGTGGAAGGTAGTCGTACACCCCTTTGTAACTCCCTAGAGGTTGAGGAACAACTTGGGAAGAGGGCCGTGACCAATACAAGGATTCAGGTACATTTCAGATCTATGTGATGGGTGAGGCTCTCTCACCAGAGGTCATAGGAGAATAAGGAACAGAAGACAAAAGCTAGCATTGCAAGTCTGATTCAACAGCAAGGCATAAGCATCAGAAGGAAGGGGAGTTCTAGCTCCAGGGGGAAGAAGATATGCCCTTTCTGTGCCCTTCAAGACAGCAACTTGAGATGTGGGCATCGCTAAATGCTGCAACACTTGGCGTCTCAAGTCACTCAGTAGTGTAACACCCACACTGAGCATAACACAAAAGAAGTACTTGTCATTTCATATGAGAAACCACCCAAGTCTCCAGGAATGAGGGCTGGCATTTTCAAGCCAGCAGCACTGGGTGTGTCTGGGCTCCAGGGTCCCTGCACCTGAGTACCAGTGATGGCAGGGGAACCGTGCCCAGCCTCAGTGACTTCTTGGGCCCCAAGCAATGTATTCCTGGACTAGCAAGGCATGGAAGAATGTGGGAAAGTTTTATTACTAAACCCTGTGGTACTTGGGGCCACCTAACCAAGCATGGCACAGATGCATTCTCCCGCTCACGTTCTAAGAGTTACGACTTGCATCTTGGGCGTCCGAATTCAGAAGGGGCATTTCTGGGTGACAGAACTCCAACTCTTCAGAAATCTAAATGATGCAAAGCTCTAATTGAGAACATGGGCCACTGGAAGTTGTCTTCTCTCACACTCTACCTGGGCTGGCATACAAAAAATCAAATCTGAGTTTTAGACACACATCGATACCATAATGAGTTGTGGAATGATCTAGGGAGGGTAAGCCTTTCCATAGTCAAGAGCTCAGATCTTAATTTTCATGTGACTTCACTTGGTAGCCACAAAGAAATGGAACCCAAAACATATGCATCTTATGACACTTAATACTTATAAAAACCCTGATAAAAGATATTAAAAAGTATTGTTGATTGTTTTATGTGAATTTAATTTTTTTTTTTTTAGATTTTATTTTTTTATTGTTTGAGAGAAAGTGTATGTGTGAGAGAGCAAGAGAGAAGGGGGAGGGCCCAGAGCAGTCTCTATAGTTGTACATCATTAGTTGTGACATGGCTTCCTTCCACACAGGTGGATGTGGGACCACACAGGGTGGGAACTGAACCAGGGCCTCCCACATAGAAGGCAAGAAACCTCCCCACCATCCAAGAGGTTACCAGTTGTGCAGCAGTTCAGCATGTGGGTCTGCACACGCCGGGGCTGGGATTCAATCCCCAGATCTCAAGGTTGCAAGGCAAGCACTCAACCTGCTGAGCTATCCAGACATCCCCTTGGCTATGATTTTTTTATGGCTACCCCATAGCCACTAGGTTGTTGAGACTGGTTAATCTCTCATTTAACTGTCTTAGCACATTCTTTTTTTTTTTTTTTAAGATTTATTTTTATTGCTTTTTGACAGAGAGAGAGATAGAGAGAGACAGAGAAGGGGGAGGGCCCAGAGCAGTCTCCATAGTTGACAGCATTAGTTTTCCATATAGTTTCACTCCACAGGTGGGCACAGGGCTGCGCAGGGCAGGAACTGGGCCGGGAGCCTCCCTCATAGGTCCCGGCAAGAACTGAACTGGGGGCACAGCCCAGTTCAGCATATGGGTCCACATGGGCTGGAGCCGGGATTCGATCTCTGGTCTCCGTGGCTGCAAAGCGAGCGCTTAACCCGCTGAGCCATCCCAGCCTCCTCTCAGCACATTCTTTCTGCCCCTTCTCTATCTTCTCCAAACGGCAGCTAAATTAGGTTCTACAGGCCTTAAGGCCTACTGAATCCCATTGTCCACACCAATGCCATGAAAATGCCTCCCTTATAACTTCCACCTTAAGCCCAGAAGCCATGTCTGCATCTTAATTTGAGGAGGTAGAAGGCTTCGGAGCCTGTTGGAGCACTATCAAGATACCTGTTCTGGTATATGGTGCCAGAGCAGGAAATCCCACGGGGATCCCAGGAACACATTTGCCCAGTTACCAGTGGGAGGAGGTCTGCATAAGCAAAGCAATGTTCCCAGAGAAGTTTGCAACCTCAGAGAACAACTGTCTCCTTTCTCGAAATAAGCTCTCTCCCCTTGATCAGCAACTCCTTTCTTTCAGAAAATAAAATAAATTAATCAAAGCAGTTTGATATATCAAACAACTAGAGTTCTAGAGTTCATTCCTGATCCCTCTCTCCCTCATCCTCTGGGAGACAAGGAAATTTAAGAGAAATAACCTGGTCTATATATTGAGATTCTGAAAAGGAGGAGGAACTGGATGAGAAAGATAATGATATCACCAACTAGGAGAAAGCAAAAAAAAGAAAATGAAGTTTGGGAAGAAGATGGTGAGTGCTGTTTTAGACTTGCTGCACTTGACAGATCACCAGGTATCAGCTGGAGATGACCAGTAGGTAGTTGGCTATGTTGTGTGTAAGTCTTGAGGAAGATATGTAGACCAGAGATACTATGGAAGGGGCATAAAACATCAAAACTATGAGAAGGATAAACTGTGGAGTAAGAAAGATCACATGAGGAGGCTAGAACTCTAGAACTATTGGGTCAATGGCATAAGTGGTTATGACGATGAGATGTGATGTCTACAGAGTCAGGAAGTTGAATAGTATTGAAGAATATTTAAGGGAATTAGAAGCGAGATGATTTAAAACAAATGAAAGGGTCGATCGGTTGCCTTGATAGCCCAGCTGAGTTTGACATCCATAATTTGCAGGCCTGCCAATCTCACTAGTTGCATGACCTTTAGCAAAACCCATCTCCTCTCGGAAGCTGTCTTCTGATCTGTAAAACAGGGGGGTTGGATCAAATGGCTTGTAAGTTTCCCCACCAAATTCTAAGATTCATCCTCTGGACAGTGAATCTGACGCTGCTGCAACACCACACAGTTTAACCGCCCCACCCAATGCCCCCAATAGGTTTGACGGGGCGTAGAATATCCAAGATGCCTTTGGTGGCACTCACATGCTGTCTCAGCGTTTATGTCACGGGGTCCTGCATAGTTAATGAGCAAACTGGAAGCATTCCTCTCTCGCTTTAACAGATGCACTGTGGGTCCTGAGGTCAAGGGATTTGATTCTCTTTTCTGTTCCCACCACTCGTCCAATTCTCTGCCTCCAACTCACTGTGGGGGAACGGAGTCATGCCATGGGGGTGGGAGGTGGAGTGGGGAGTGGGAGACAGAGGGAGGAAGGAGAGAAGGAAGAGGGGGGAGGTGTTAATAGAACAGAGCCAGGCAATGATGAATTAAGGGAGCGGCCATTAATTTTTCATTCTGACAGATTATCGTCCGTCAGAAGGCAGAGGACATGGCTCTTGGTCCCAGAGAGGAGACACTTGCTTTTTGTAATGCAGACTTCTGCTTCTTTTTTTTCTTTTTTTTTTTTTTTTCCTGGAATTAGGTAGTAGGTGTCCAAAGAATGAACAATTTATGACATTCTGTAATTTACATACTAGAAGATAAATAATAAACTAAATCCTGTCGTTAAATTGGCTCTTCGTTTTTCTTAATCCCCTGGGTGATAAATCTGATTTTGCAAGAGCATTTAGTATAAATTGATTTTTTTTTTATTTAGTAGAGAAACTGTTTTAAATACTTCGGATATAAATAGATTGTCCTGCGTATTGCATCACCCAGGACCTCGAGATACAATGGTCCTATTAATGTGGCTTTCCAATAAAACTGGCATTAATTAACGAAGGATGTCGACCAGGCATTTTGCAAACCAACACACTAATTTTGTAAAGCTTTTGAGTGTAATGAATGGAAACTTGAAATGCCAATATGGCAGTATAGCTAGCTTCTGTGATCGGACAACTGGACAGATTGACTTTGCTAGGTACGATGAAAGTGACTTCCTCCCTGGAACCTGACTAAGGATGTGATGGCAAAAGACATCCCACTTTCATCCCTTCATTCCCTCATCTTTATTTTTTTTTTTTTTTGACAGAGAAAGAGAGAGACAGAGAGAATGGGGAGGGCCCAGAGCAGTCTCCATAGTTATACATCATTAATTTTCCATATAGTTCTATTCCACAGGTGGGCTCAGGTCTGCATAGGGGAGGAACTGGGCCAGTGAGAAGCTCACCCCAGCAAGAACCAGAACTGAGGGCACACACCCCAGTTTAGCATATGGGTCTGCACAGGCCAAGGCCTGGATTCGATCCTTGGACCCCAGGGCTGCAAAGCAAGTGCTCAACCTGCTGAGCTATCCCAGCATCCCTGATTCCCTCATCTCTAAAGTGAAGGTGATAGATGTTTCAAGGAATCAATTAGGTAATATATGTAAAACAAATATTGACACCATAGGCTGTCATTACGGGACAGCTAGTATCACTAATGCAATGGACTGTGTAATACAAGGGATTACATAATACTGAACAATTGTTGGGTGCTCGTTTTGTTCCTGACCCTGTTTTAAGTCCTTTATATGCATTGACCCCTTTAATCCTGCCATCTACTGTGGGAGATGGGAATCACCCTTTTCTCCATGTTTCTATTGAGGAAACTGAAGTGCAGAGAGAGTAAGAAACTTACCAAAGCAGGTTGGCAGCTCCTCAGCGCTGCTGAGATTATTCAGGGACTGAATTATTATGGATCTCATACCGTGGGCCACGCCGATTCCAGGATACAACAGAAAAGAACAAGTTCCTACATTCACAGCACTAATGTTTTAGTAGAGGGGATGAAGACATTAAACAAAATTAACAATACCATATGCAACCTGTAGGAAGGCGATAAGTGTTTAGGAGAAAAATAAAGCAGATAGGGCTGAGAGTGAATGAGAGGTGGAGGTAGGGCATGCCACAGCTTTCAGAGTTGTCATTTTTATTAGATCATAACACAGGACATCTGTTTCCAGAACTGGAACTCTTAATCAGTTTGCTACATTAATTAAAGGGGAAGACCGTGGGTTTGGGAATCAGATCTATGCTTTGAACCCCATCTCTACCTTGTATACCCCATGAAACTTGAGGCAATTTGCTTAATGTCCCCAAGCCTCAGCTTCTCGGTCTGCCAAATGAAAATACCACATAGAACAGGATTGTGGAGAGGATGCAGAAGGACAGAGATGAAGGCAAGGCCACATGGCCTTTTAACACCTCCAATTTCCTTATCTGTATAACAGAGATAATAGTAGCACCTGCCACTTTGGTTTACTATGGGGAGTACCTGAGATCATCTACATTAACAAAAATAAAAAAGGATTTATAGGCGACCCCCAGCGCCTACCTGAGTTTGGCATCCATTAATTTTTGTGACCAAATATCATGCCTCGTATGACCTTGAGAAAGGCCATTTTCTCATCCATAAACTAGCAGAGCTGGATCAGATGGCCATAAGAGGATATAAGTAAACAGAATGCAGCAGCATAAGCAACACATTGACTGTTCTGTCTGGCATATGGTAATAAGTAATAGTAACAAGCAGCTACAGAGAGCTTTCTATGCTCTGAGAACTGTGCTAGCCACCTTACAAGCACTGCCTTCCCTAGACTTCATCCTAACTCCCTGTTGACCGGCACCCATGGAGATTGGTAGATTCTGGATTAATGTAGCTAGACTCTCAGTTAACTGAAACTCAAGCAACCAGCAAAACCTCAAACTTGGGAGTGTTGGTTGCTCATGTTCCAGTTAACAGAGAGTCTACTGTATTATTAACCCTACTTTACAGATCTGCAAACAAGGTGGGCAAGTTTAGGAAACTTACCCCACATTCACCCAGCTGCCAAGAGGCAAAACTGGGTCTGGGGACGGAGTCTTCTACTCCAGAATGACTTTCTCGCCTGAGAAGTTTTGGTATCATGAAGATAATGCTCAGGACATAGTAGGTGCTCATTAAATGTTTGTTAAATAAGTTATCCTTTCTTCCAGTTGGATGCAGTGTCTCCTAGGAGATCAGTCTTTTCTTAACAACCGTCCTCAACTCTTAGAAGCCCTCACATTATATTATATTGCCTGACATAATTTGTTTCAATGGAATTTATGTGGTCACTAATGCAGAATTCCGTTAACATCTGAATGTACCATATTTTGCTGTGTATAATGGGCTCCTGTGTATAATGCCTACCCACGTTTTGGGCCCAAACTTTTAGGGGAAAAAATCCTTCCTTTCAATTTCTTAAATAGAATTTTTATTTGTTTATATTTAGATGGTTGTTTTTTGTATTATAAAGAAATTTTAGCATTTATTTTTAACATAGTATGGTACAAGAAATTTTATGTAACAAATAATTGTAAAACATAAGAACAAATACAAGGTACAAGAAAGTTTATGTATAAAAACATTTTTATAAAGAAAGACAATGATTGTATTCCAGGGTATTATTTTGTACACAGATATCATCATTGATTTCTAGAGTTACACTTTTAACATAAACATAAATAAAAGAGTTTAAAACATTTGTATAGACAAAGAATTAGTACTACCCATATATCATGCACATCCTTATTTTTCCCTTCACAAATTTGGGCCCCAAAAAGTGTGCGTTATAGTTGGAAAAAAACAGTAGTTTCTTTTCTTTCTCGGTCTTGTATGGCAAGTGCATACTAATGATCCACCATAAATGGCTGGTGAGAAGAGATGACAGGATTCAGGGCCACCCTTGCCTCCTGGGTACAGGGAGAAGGTAGAGGGAGTCACTAGAAGCTTCTGTAGAATTACTGAAGATTGAGGTGGGATGGTATCTGCCCTCCTCTTTTAGGGCTTGGACATAGCTCAAACACATGCCACAGTTTGCTGGTTTTTAACTTGCTGGAATTGACAGGAAGCAAGTATGACAGTGAAATGGGTCCATGGGAATCACTTGGTCCACCTGTTATTATTCTATAGATGGAAAATCTTGACCTTGGTGGTTGAATGCTGCCACTTGGCCTCTGCCACCCCAAGATCCAGTTACTCCATTGCATTTATGTTTCCCAATTGAGCAGCTGTAGTTCCCCTCTATAAGGTCTTTGTCATAGAAGTACTATGACAGCGCTCTACGAAAAAGCTGGGGTCCCTCACACATTTATTTCACAAAATATCAGTAAGAGATGTCTTCTGGGACCTCCCACTGTGATTGAGGATGTCTTAAAAGGACAACTCTACTCTAACATCCAAACAGACAGTTCCAGTTCATTCACAGGCAGCCATCTTTTCATGCATGTGTCAGTCAAGCAAGCAAACGACTAGAGCCCTTTCTCATTCTCTGAGCCACGACATTAAATGCAGAATCTCTGCTTCATGGGCCCATATCAATCAATTCAGCCTGATCCAACTTTATCTTCCTTCCACTCTTCTCCCACCCCAGAGCCATTCCCCCAGGGGTTCCCCAAATTTTGCTTGTAAGAGGAGGGACCAAAAAAATGGGATTATTTAAGGAGGGTGAGCCCCTTGTAGTCCAGACTTCCCCCGCTAGGTGAGTGTTCTAGAAACCCATCCGCATCAGTGTAGCAGCTGCCAGGGCGGTGAGAGACTGCAGGTGGAAGAAATGTCCCGAGTTGTGACCAACAGATGACTGGCTCTCACACCATGACAACGCACCTGCCCACACCATGCTGAGTGTTCAGTCTTTGACCAAACCAAACAGCATGACCCCTATGCCCCACCCTCCCTATTCACCTTACCACCCCCATTCCCAGCAACTTTCTTTTTTTGTTTGTTTCCCTAGAGGAAAAAGTCCTCAAAGGGAAACATTTTGCCCATGTGGAAGAGGTAAAACAAAAAATGATAGAAGCACTAAAACGCATCGAGATCAACAAGGTGAAAACTGTTTTGAGCAGTGGAAAAATGGTCTGCATAGGTGTATTGCTAGCAAAGGGAGAGGACTTTGAAAGGGACTGAAGTTTAAACATGTAAGAATAAATACACGATTTTTTATAAATAAATTTCGGGGATGCTGGGATGGCGCAGTGGGTTAAGCACTTGCCTTGCAGACCTAGGTTTGGGCATCGAGTCCCGGCCCCAGCCCATGTGGACCCAGATGCTGAACCGGGGTGTGGCCCCCAGTTTGGTTCTCACCAGGGTGAGCTTCCCATGCGGGAGACCCCCAGCCTGGTTCCCACCTGTGCAGCCTCCACCCACCTGTGTGGAATAAAACCATGTGGAAAACTGAAGACGTACATCTGTGAAGACGGCTCTGGGCCCTCCCCCTTCTCTCCATCTGTCTCTGTCTCTCTTTGTCAAAAAATAAATAAATAAATAAATAAACCATTTTAAAAATCTTTAAAAAAAAAATTCTGGGTTTTTTGGGAGGTCCCCCTTGTATAACTAAGAAAACCCAGATAGTTCTGGAGTCTAATACCCTCCTCATGGGACACACTTTGAATCTCTAGGTACCGGTTGGGCTGAGTCTATGTAGTTAGAAACCTAAAAGCAAAGAGGAGGTGGGGGTGGGGTTCTGAGGACAATCAGCATTAATTTATTTGCATGTGGCAACTGCCTCAGGGGGTCTCTTAACATTTCCTCTGACAAAACAGGGTTAATCCCCTCAGATGGAGCCGGAGAGGCCCCTGCCACTGGGGGTGGGAAGGCCTCTTCCACTGGCAAAGAAGCCTCATCAGAATTTAGAGGCTCAAGGTCCCCAGCTCCATCAGGGTCTTCCCACACACTCCCACCCCAATCAACGCCTGCACTTTACCAGTCAGCATCCTGCCAGGCTGGTGCTCAGCTTGCTTTGTAATTCAGCCAATGACAGGATGAGGTCCTGCCTTTCATTTCAGCCCTATCGCTATAAGAGAGGTGGCTTTCCCTCAGGGAACCTGGAAGCTTCTAGGTCATTTGTTTACAGAATAGGAATCCCTGAGTTCATCCTTTCTGCTCACCAATTTACCCAGCAACATTAAGAGCAACCAACTAATGTCCTTGTGCCCCGCTTAGTTTTCCAAAAACATTCAAAAGTATCACATGCAGGGTTACCTAGCTCCTTACTTCTTATCAGTGGTTGATTAGAAGTGTCCAATGCAGAAATGTGGTGTATCTCTATAAACATTAACTTCCTGGATGCTCCGCGCTCTCTTTGCTACTGGGAACAGAGTTCTTGGTGTCTTTAAATCTACGATTGATCAGGTTAGAGGGCCAATTCCAGAAACCCCACAACCAATTCAGAAAACTCATCTTTAAAATTCTGTCCCTCTCGAACCACTGTCAGAACAAGACTTTGTATTAGTGAAGGTTCTACTGAGAAGAAGAAACAATAGGATGTGGGTAGGTGGGGGAAGGGGAGAGAGAGAGAAAGAAGGAAATTTGTTGTGAGGACTGGCTCACACTGTTATGGAGACTGAAATATGGTCAACTGCAAGCCTGAGAACCAGGGAAGCCAGTGGGTATCACTCGCAGATCCAGGCCAATGGGCTAAGAACCTGGAGGGTTGCCACCAGGGTAAGTCCCAGAGTCTGAAAGCCCAAGAACCAGGAGCTACAAAGTCTGAGGGCAGGAAAGATGGACACCCCAGCTCAAGAGGAGAGAAGAGAGCTCCCCCTTCCTCCTCCACTTTTGCCCTCAATACATTGGGTGACACCCACCCCCATGGGTGAGAGAGATCTTCATCAGTCAGTCTATTGAATCAAACACTGATCTTTCCAGAAATGCTCTCACAATCACACCCAGAAATAAGGCCTACCAGCTATTGGGGCACCCCTGAGCCCAGGCGAGTTGACACATACATGATCCATCACCAACAGTCACGAGCCCTGCCTCATCTCTCTCGTCCACAGCTCCTGAGGTCAGCGCACGCTCCCTTCCACAAGTCCCAAGCACAGTGAAGATGGGGCGACCGGAGCAACCTCCCAGGTAATCCAAGAAAAGCAGCTGATCAGTCCCCATTGCACATCCTGGAATTCTTCTCCGCTCACCTGCCAAAGGAGAGGTGCCAAGTCCAAGGTCAGAAGGACAGGAATTTTTCTCCCCTCCTTGGTCTCACCCAAGGCCATGGCTCCATATGCCCTCCACACCCTGGACACTCCCCAATGTATCCATTCAGCCAGAACCTTCCTTGGCCTACAGATTCACCCAGCCAATTTTCCCCTGGAGGTCTCTTAGGCGTCTCAAGTTCAGCATGTCCAAAATCAAAGTCCAGCTTTACCCCTTTCAACAAAAACCTGCACACAAGGAAATCACATCTACGTTCCAAGGAAGGAATTTGCACTTGAATTATTCTACAAATCAGTGTGTTTCCTGGCCATCTACTATCACCCCTGTCGGCCACCCAGGAAGAAAACATCAGTGTCTCCCTGTTGGGAGGATCACTAAGTTTTTTAGGAGACTCCCCGGGCACCTGGGAGATGTGGGTGCATTCCTACCCACCCATCCCTGACACTTCCAAGGAGAGATAACAGCTCACAGTGGGATCTGCCCTCGGGTCTTGCTCCTCCCTGGTAATCAGCCCTGAGCACTTTGTGAACTAAAAAGAACCAATTTCTGTTGCAACACTGTGAGGTTTTACCTAAAAGGGCCAATGAAACCAGGAGAGATTATGTGCACAGAGACTTGGGAGGAGGGTGTTGGCAGGGTTCCCTTCCTGTTGTGCTTGTTTCTGTAGGGATGCTTTTTTTTTTTTTTTTAGGCTTCATTAATCACTGCAATTTAACTCTAATGGAAATAAAAAAGATATGAAAGAGCTTTGCTGGAAATTACCGATGGTCTCCGTTTTGGAGGAAAGGTTAGCGTTCTAAGGCTTGAGCCATTAGAAATACTGCCCCCTTCTGGAAGCCTCCCAGTCTCCCTCTCCCAGCAAGTCTACTCAATCTCAAGAAAGGACTCTCATTGGTCCTTTTAGATCAATGTTGCCAGAGGATCCAACTCTCTGATTGGCCAGTCACTTGTACACACTTGTAGTGTCTGATACTAGAAAGATAGGGAAGACCTTTGGACCCATGTGTTTTTAAATAGCTGCAAGCCCCTCTACTCTTGGATTCCTTTGATAATGATGATGACAATGAACAATGACGATGCTAGCTGCCATTTATGGCTCAAGTACCAAACACTGTGCAAGAGCCTTTTGTGCATGATCTCATTTAGACCTCACAACAGTCCTCTAATGTAGGGACCATTTACAGATAAAACCAAAGCAAGAGAAGTAGAAGGATTTCCCGAACTCACCCTGCTAGCAAGGAGAACCATTTGAAAATCACTTCTTTAATCGTTGTGCTCGTGGTGTATGGCTAGATGGTAAATTACCCCCCACTCTTAGCAGCTTAAGACAACAAACATTTGTGATCTGTGTCAGGATCCAAGCCTGGCCTCCTGGCTGGATGAACACACATTTCAACGCTGCAGTCGGATCTAAAGGCTTAATTGAGGGAGGAGCCATGCCACACTCCTTCCAGGGTTTGCAGGCAGGATCCTTTTCTTGGGAACTGTTAGACTGAGGGTCTCAGTTTCTCCTGGACTACTGAGGGCTTTCTTAGTCCCTCGCCATCAGGGCCTCTCCATTCCATATAGGACAGCTCTCAACGTGGCAGCTGGTTTAATCAGAGCAGAAAGCTACAGGGAAAGAGAGAGCCCACAGTGGAATTTACCAGCTGCTTGTAACCTGATCTTCAACGCGGCAACCCAGCACTTTTTTCTTCTTCTGTTGGTTAGAAGGAAGGCACTGGTTGAATCTACTCAAGGGGAGGAAGTTACACAGAGAGGTAGGAACACTGGACCTCAGACAAAGCAGCCTGCATTCACATACAAACCATTTTGCACTGCGGAGGGGACTTCTCCTTCAACTCTCCAAATTCGTTCTCTGGACTTGTTTCACCCCAACCCTCACGGATTCTCCTGATTTGTTCATTGCTGAGCCTCCCCACACGCTCCCTTGGCCTCCTGCGTTGCCCTCACACCTAACCTCCATTGGTCCTGGGACATTTGGACCTGAGAGGCATCACGTGCAGTAATTGTCTGGGAGCATTTCATCCAATTTCCCTCGTTCTGCAAATGAGGACTCAGAGCCGAAGGCAAGAGAAGGAGCCTTCCTGAGGATCCCCACCGAAGCCAGAAACAAGGCTGGGGGTGCTTTGAACCTCAGAGACCCCTAATATGCTATACACCTCAACACCTCGGTAGCCTCACTGGGAAATCAATGCAAACCAGGCACTTGAACTCTGGGGAGACTGCTGACATTTCATCAACATTACAAACGAGGGAAACATTTAGGCCAATTCTCTCCCTTCTCCCCATCCTTGTCTTCACAAGGGGGCTGGCTTCATCCCTTCCTGGAAGCAGGGAAGGGCTGGCTTGTTAGCTGAGCAGTGAACAAGCCTTTTTGTATGAAAATCGAAGGCGCGCTCACACGGTCTGATGTGGTTTCTAGGGACACAGCGCCCTCTAGTCCTGAGTCAGGGTAGTTCCAAGAGGAGGGATTTTGAAGACAATGGGAAATCATGAACTGTACAAAATCCAACGCCAGTAATTATTCACAGCAAAGCTGCTTATCTTGGGACTCCCAGGGATCCAGCAACTCCAGAAATTGCAGGTAAATTATTGTATCTTGTAAATTTTTCTAAAAAACAAAAAACAAAAAAACCACAAGTCTGTAGCCTGCATTGAATTTTAAAAGAGTAACCCTCGCTGTCACTAAACAAAAAGCGTAGGACCCACCGATTGGGACTTTCCGAGTATCTGAAACACCTTCCCTGGTTTAAAAGAAATGTCAAAACTAACAATGAGAGCCTGGACTCTTCTGATATAAATTCCAAGCTGGTATTTCAGGGTCCTATTTAATTCAATAGATGTTCACTAAATGCCTGTCCTGTTCCAAGTATTGGGGACACGGGAATGAACCTCAATGGACGCATTCATTTTTGCTATTCAATATCCATCTCTTGTTCCTGTGGCAACAACACTCAATTTCCTTCTGAAAATAACCCCCTTTCTATTCCTTACCCTTAGCTTCTGCGGTCCATTTGAATTCTATCAGCACTAGAGATGGAGCTGTGATGTCACTCCAGCCATTCAGTACACCCCATCCTCCCCTCCACAGGGATGGTTTCAGGGAAGAACTGAATTTGGAGCTGGGCCAGACTGGGGCGGTGGGGGGGGGGAGGACATGCTTTCATTCACCCTTGGAGTTGAACTTGAGGAGAATTCTGCAGCAAAGACTGAGAAAGTAGAGCCAAAATGTACAGAGAACTGAGCCATACATGAAGCCCTATCTGAACATAACCCATCTCTAGATGATTTTTTTTTTTCTCTAATGAGAGTGAAACTGGCTTTGTATCACTTGCAACAGAAAGAAACATAATGGATGTCCTGCCTTGCAGGATCTCATGGTCCAACAAGGTAATTTGGTTGTAATGTAAAATATTATACAACAAATGTACAAGTGCCATAAGTAAATACACACAGACACACAGAGACACACACACTATCTACCCATCCATATCTATATCCACATACATAGAGATAGCTCAAGTTCAGAAGAAGATGGAAGGGATATCCCCAGTAGAGATAGTTTGCACGATACCTTGATAGGATAGGATTTGGTTAGGAAACAAGGAGTCAGGAGGACACATACTCACAAGAAAGGGACAGTGGTATCCATGTGGAATACATGCTAGAGTATGTCCAGGTTTCCAACCAGATGATCATGGGAAGAGTTGAGGATCCTCCTAGAAACCGTGACTTTCCATATAAGCTATCACAGACCTCAGCATCTTAGACCACAAAATAAGGTCACATTTACTTTTTTACATTTTTGTATTAAGATATAATCCACATGCCGTAAAATTCACTCTTTCAGAGTTTTCAATTCAGTGGTTTCTAGTCTATTCAAAAAATTTATGCCACCATCCTCACTGTCTAACCCAGAACCTTTTTTTATCACCTCTCCCCCGCTCCCCAAAATCTGTACCCCTCATCAATCACCCTCCAGTCTCCCTCCAACCCTTGGCAATCACTAATACGTTTTCTACTTCTATGAATTTGACTATTATAAATGGAGTCATGAAATGTCTGGCTTCTTTCATGTAACTTAATGTTGTGGCACATAGTACTTCAGTCCTTTTCATGGCTGAATACTATTCCAGTATATGCATAGACCACATTTTGTTTATCCATTCATGAGTTAATGGACATTTGGATTGTTTCCTATTAACGAAAAAGGCTGCTACAAACATTCATATACAAGCTTTTCTGTGAACCTATGTTTTTAATTCACTTAGACACACACAGAGGAGTGGAATTGCTGGGTAGTGTGTATGCTCTGTGCTTAACCTCCTGAGGAATTGTCAGACCGTTACCCAAAGCAGCTGCCCATTTCACATTTCCTCCAGCAATGGACGGGCACTTGCCAAGTTTTCGACATCTCGCCAACACTTGTTATTGTCTGTCTTTTTTATTGTAGACATTTTGGTGGGTATGAGGTGGTATCTCCTGGTCATTTTGATCTGTAGTTCCCTAATGACTAGCACATTCCCTTTTAAGAACCAATTTATGGTGCTTGTGTCTCCTGATCGTTGGAACTTAACCCCACTGAAAGTGATCCCCAGTTAGGGACTTCTTGTCATGCCACCTGAGCCCACAAACCAGCCTGCCAGCCATAGTCACCAAACTCAACTTAGCTAGCCTCCTCTCCTGCAGGTCACACTGGCTCCTACCCACACTACCCAATATCCATGCTAAGAATCCCCTTTCCAACCACCCCCATGGCTTTTCATCCTGCCGGGTTCAGGGTAGAGTGCTACTCCATTCCATTAAAGGCAAAGAATCACATTTCTCCAATTGTAAGACCAAACTTAGCTCTGCACAGAGTCTTAAAATCCTCCAAAGAAATGTCCCCTGAGCTTCTCATCATCTGTCCTCTTATGGAAGGCAGTTTATAGAGCCAGATAAGAAATGGCATTCACACAGCTCCCTGTCCTCCAACAGTCTCCTAGACCTCTTCCCAAAACTCTTCCTTCTTCTTCCGTTTCAATGTTTCTCAGCGTCATTGACCATTAGAGCAGATAACGCTTTGTCTTGGGGAGATGTCCTGTGCATTGTGACTTGTTTAGCAGTGTTTCTGGTCTCTACCCACTAATGCTACTAGCATATAACCCCATCTGGGACAACCACTGTCAAATGTCCCCTGGAGAGAAAAAAATGGTTCATGGTTGAGAATTTGTGGCAGGTTGAATTCTAAGATGGCCCCCAAGATTCCAGCCCCCTGATAGCAACCCCCTGTGTAATCTCCTCATCTTAATAGTGTGTGGTCCCTATAAATAGGATAGTGTGCTATCTTAGTTTAAGCTGCTATAACAAATTAACCTATGTTAATGTGGGTGGCTGAAATAACAATTTATCACAGTTCTGGAGGCTGGAAAGTCCAAGAGCAAGGCACTGGCAGATCTGAGGAATGGAGAGAGCCCACTTCCTGGTTTGCAAACCACCAACTTCTCAGTGTATCCTCACATGGTAGAGAGACAACTATCGAGCTCTCTGGCCTCTTATAAGGGCTTCATCTGACTCATGAGGGCTCCACCCTTATGAACTAATTAATTCCCCAAGGCTCCACCTCCACATACTATCACATTGGATTAGGGTTTCAACATATGAATTGGGCGGTGGAGGGGCACAAACATCTAGTCTATTGCAAATGTCATTCCCATCATTAGGTCACATTGTATAGCAAAGGTGAAGGAATTTTGCAAATATAATCAAGGCCCCCTACTCAGTTAACTTTGAGTTAATAAAAAGGGAGATTGACCCAATCAGGTGAAACAGCATTATAAAGGGGTAGGGTGAGGGAACTAGACCTCGGAGGTGGCCCAGGGAGGACAAGTGTGTGCTGTCACCACCAGGGAAGCCCGGAGAGGCGGTGAGCTAACAGCACCAGCTGCCAGGTCTATGAATTTGCAGGCTTGTCCCCAGGCTGGGTGCATCTTCCTAAGGGGCAGACTTTGTGGCTTAGGGCTCTGCTTAGAGTGACCACTGAGGCAGCTGTCTGCCCCACACTCAAGCTATAAGCCGTGATATTTCTGCTTGGAGAACATTTTTACATTGTAAAGTGGATCAGAACAAGGTTTTGCATGGCTTGAGTCCTACAAATATCTCTGGTGTCACCTCTCTGTAGGCCCCTTCTCACTCACCAATTCTGTAGCTAACTGGCCTCCTTTAAGTTTGTGTTTGTTTGTTTGTTTGTTTGTTTGTTTGTTTGTTTTGAGCACCACGTTTCCTCCTGCCATAGGTCTGCACATGCAGAGCTGCCCCTGCCTGTAAAACTCTTCCCTGCCTTTCTCTGGTTACCTCCTACTCAGCCCAAACTTCACATTCTCTAAGAATTGTTCCCCAGACAATACCGATGACACTTCGCATGGCTGGCGTGTGACTTTCCTTTGTGGGACTTCTCGTAGCTGCCAATTTCCTTGAATCCCTGTGATTATTTTATTAATATCTTTCCAACTACTGGGCTGTAAGTAGCATGAAGCCAGAGAGAGCGCCTTTAGTTCATTGTTCTAGACTCCGGAACCATCATGGCGACGAGTTCTCCGTCAACACTCAATCAATTCTGTTTCTGAAGGAATGAGGAATGAAGAATGAAATCCTCTGATCCCCAGTTTTCTCCACTGTAAAAATAAAATAGAGATTGTAACTGATGTCATGGGGAGACTGTTGTAAGGAAGGAAATGAAATGGTGAAAGGAGATATGTAAAGGCTTCAGAAAGCACAACCGCTGCTTAACAACCATGAGTTCACCTCTTGCTTGTCAGGTAGACCAGCTGGTCGGTTGCATTCAGAAAACAAGATGAACAATGGGGAAGAATCCATTTTCCTCTTCTGCTTTCCCTTAGCCAGTCACATCACTGCCTACCTGAGACTCATGCCCACCCACCATTCATTCCCAACTCTTCTGTCAAATCCCACCTGGAATCCCCTCACCATCACTGTTCAGGATAGTTGGACAAAGAGATTGAGAGATTGGGATAAGGGGGCTGGAGGAAGCAGAGGTAAAGCAGCAACTGAGGATGTTGTGTGCCTGGGGTGAATGAAAACAGGACACATCAAGTGGAAGGGGCTGGGAAGTGACGTTCTGACTCTACAAAGAAACATGGAATCCATTGAAGGAAAGGAGAGGTACCTGGGCAGAACCCTTTATGGATTCACTCTCTTAGGGAAGCAGCATCCCAACTTTGAAAAGAGGCACATATTTGCCACAAAATGTCTCCATGGCTGGCTGCCATCCAAAGAGAAATCTTGAGATTTTTGAAATTGGCATCATAGAAAGAGATTGCTGCAATTTGATATGATTTTTAAAATAAAGAAGGGGGGAAGCTGAGATAGCTCAGCAGTTGAGCACTTGTCTCACAAATGCAAGGTCAGGGGTTTGATTCCCGACTCCAGCCTGTACAAATCATATGCTAAACTGAGGCACAAGTGGTAACCACCGGAATGGCAGCGAGGTTCTTGCCTCCCATGCAGGAGGCTCCCCGGTTCAGTTCCCGCCTCATGCAGCCCCACATCCACCTGTGTGGAATGAAACCATGTCACCACTAATGATGTGCAGCTATGGAGACTGCTCTGGGCCCTCCCCCTTCTCTCTCTCTCTCTCTCTCTCTTATAATGAGAAACTGAGGCTCCCAGAGCTTTCACATTTTAGAGCTAATATCTTAACTCGAACTTTTTAACAACTATCTTATACATTCAACCCAAGGATGAGACTCTTACACCAAGAATTCCAGGTCTGAGGGAAACATAGAAATGGAATGAAAATGCATAAATCCTGGGGGTATCTCTTAGGGTGTAATTACAGGGCTAAATCTATGATCTTAACCCCTGTATCCTGCTCCATTGAAGTCAAAAGTGAAGCTTTTTATTTTTTAAGAAAACAAATTAAAATAAATAAATAATGATGGCTCCTCTATTGCTGGATCCATGTTGGCCTGCATGCATGTCAGCATCCGCACGGGCTTTGATGTGGGGAAGAGTTAAGCCTTGAGTTATTATCAGCATTAGGGGGCTTTATTGGTTCACATCGTCCAATCTTCCCCGGCCATTATGGTTTTGCCGAAACATTAAACTACTTTAAACTTTCATTTTCCTCTTAAAACTAAATTAGTTTGGAGAAGATTGTATTTTCCCAGCTCCAGCAAGCGCCTCGGGTGGAGGGAGTTACAGTACAGCGCACAGATAAACAACAATCACGGCCTAATTACTAAGTGGTGGGAGCCGTGTTTCTGGAGTTACATTTGCTTTCGAGTTCCCGGGGTCCTGGAGGGGGGCAGGTCTCCCGCGGATTTGCTCAGCAAGCTTTATATTATGTATCTGGTAGTCTTCCGGCATCGCTGGCTATGGAAAGGGGAAAGCAAAGGAAGGTACGAAGCACCTACTATGTGCCTGCACTGCTACTCGGTTCTCACTACTAGTATTAGGAGATCCCCATTTTATAGATAAGGCTTCTTGAGGTGACAGCTAATGAATGGAGGATGATTCTCTCAGGGTCTATTTCTGTGCTAGAAAATACGATGGGATTTCTTTACTTTTTAACTGTAGCACAAATCTGCTCCTATCCGTGAACCACCTCCCTTCTTCCGGAAAATACCACTCCTATTCCAACCACACGTGCAAGCCCCGAAAACAGTCATGTGAGTAAAGCTGAGCCAATCACAGGACCTCAACCAGTCATGTGACTAAAGCTAAGCCAATCACAGGACCGCACCACCCTGGCTACAGTGATTGGTCCAAGGGGGCGGGAACATGATGAAAGTGAACCAATCACTCTTCTTCTCCAGCATATTTCTACCAAACCTTGAAGCTGGAGTTTTACTTAAGCTGGTGGAGAAGCCAGAAAAGTGTAACTTGCCTCTTTGGTGGCCATGGAAGCAGGTGGAAGCCATTCTCAGGTAGACAAAAACAACAACAAACAACCAAGCAACCTTGACAGGCATGGAGGAGAAATCTGAGTTGGAGAAAGAGGCCCTCCCTCCCTGGCTGTATCCCCATCCTGTCCATAGTCTGGTTACTTAAGCCCATGACCCAAAACCCCTTCTTGTCATACAGGAGTTCAGTCAGGATGGGTCTCTGTCTTTTGCACCCTCCTCGCCATACCTAACACTTATTGGACACATACTCCATGCCAGGCACTAATCTCAGTACTTCATTTGTGTTCAATCCACACAACTTTATGAGGCTGGTACCAATGGTACTCCCATTTTACATTTAAGGAAACTGAGGCACCAAGGTATTCAAATAACTCATCCAAGGTCACAACCCCAGGGCTTCAAAAGTGAAAGATGTGGAACACGTATAGTTTGTTCTCTTTTATCAATGATTATTTACAAATGGGGGGGCAGGGGATAGGGGCTGAGTATTCCATTTCACAGATGGGAAAACACGTCTTCAAGTTTAAGAGTTCCAACATGGTGGATGGTGAATGCCAGGAGAGCTCAGCGGGTAAGTGCTCACCTCTCAATCCCAAGGTCTGGGGTTCGATTCCCAGCCCCAGCCTGTGTAACCCCATATACTGAACTGCAGCGCAGCTGGTAACTGCCAGGATGGCTCAGCCTCAAAGGTTCTCCCCTCCCATGTGGGAGGCCCCAGTTTGGTTCCTGCCCTGTGTGGCCCCACACCTACCTGTGTGGACTGAAACCATGTCACAGCCAATGATGTGCAACTATGGAGACTGCTCTAGGCTCTCTCTCTCTCTCTCTCTCTCTCTCTCTCTCTCTCTCTCTCTCTCTCTCTCTCTCTCTCTCTCTCCAAATATAAATTTAAAAATAATTTTAAACTGTTACAACATGGTAAGTCTAGGATTCGAACCCAATCTGGAGCCAAGACTCTTCAGGTCTGCCCTCTAGTACCTCACGACACACTTCTTCTTGGGGTCTGCTTAGATGCTTCCTCAGTTCATGGTCCTTCGCTGATCTTTTTTCATTTCTACCAATGGGAATCTCTTTACTGAGTTTCCTTTTCTGCAGGGCCTAAAGATGATAGAGGCCGCCAGTTATTCTCAAGCGTGGCGCCCCCGCCCACATGGGGTGAGGACTGAAGCGGCCTCTTAGACGGGCCGTTTGGGACTGGCTGGGCTGATTGCCCTGGGCGCCAGCATTCCCAGACTGCTCAGAGCATTTGATGCCACCCGTGTGTGCGTGTCAGGGCGGCCCAGTCATGGGCAAGTCCCTTTCCATTTTGAGAGTGAGCGAGAGAGTGTGGAACAGAGGCGAAGGCAGAAAGACAAGGAGAGAGAAGGACAAGACGAGATGAAATAGTGCCTCTCTAAAGCAGCAGTCAAGAGAAAACCAATAGCTTGATTGTTCATGCTCCCGCTGGGTTCCTGATCCACCGGCACATGGGGGGTTGCTCTGGAAAATGAGCATTTGATCAAGGTGACCTTGTACGCGAGGATGTTTCATTCACCTAGAAACCCAAGACCCTTCCTGATCGGGCAGGGCAGCGGGCTTTGTCTGAGAATCCCTTCTTTCCCCATCACAGCCCGTCTCTTAAGAGGGCTATGAAAACAAGCCGCCCTTCTACGCGTGTCTGCAAGCAGCGTCTTTGGAGTGGGAGGCGATGGCCATGCCAGCAGTTATCATGGCATTCTCGCCTGGTGTCAAAATGCGTAGCTTTTGGCAGCAAATATTGATATGACCTCTACTAAGTACCCTCCCCTGAGCCTCCCCCTCAAGCTCTATTAAACTCCTCCCAGAGATAGACTCTGCCTTGCTCTGGGCTGTGAGAGAGGGGATGGAGAGAAGACTATATTCTAAGGTGACCAGGCATCCCGCTTTGGGCGGGACAGTCCCGATTTTTAACAATTTGTCCCGCGTCCTGCCACATTTTTAAAAAGTCCCGATTTTTGGAAAGAATGCACGACAAGCTAGGGAACGGCGGGAGATAGACCACATTTTTAATCAAAAGCCCCCTCCCCCCCGGTCAATGGTGTCCCACTTTACCAATGTTAAAATCTGGTCACCTTACTATATTCATGTCCTGTTACTGCTGTGACACATTACCCCAGACTTAGAGGCTTAAAGCGGCACACATGGGGGAGGCCGGGATAGCTCAATAGGATGAGCACTTGCCTTGCAGCCACGAGATCTGAGGATCAAATCCCGGGCCCGGCCCATGCAAACCCATATACTGAACTAAAGCGCAACTGATAACCATTGGGATGGCAGTGAAGGTTCTTGCCTCCCATGCGGGAGGCCCGTGGTTTGGTTCCTGCCCTGTGTGGTCCCATATCCACCTGGGTGGAATGACACCGTGTCACAACTGATGATGTACAACTATGGAGACTGCTTTGGGCCCTCCCCATTTCTCTCTCAGTCTCTCTCTCTCTCTCTCTCTCTCTCTCTCTCTCTCTCTCTCTCTCTCTCTCTCTCTCTCTCTCTCTCTCTCACCTTCTCTCAAACAATAAAATAAATCTTGAAATACACAAACCATCTTACTGCTCTAGAGTCTGAAATGGGTTTTACTTGGCCAAAATCTAGATATCAGCAGGGCTGCATTTCTTCGTGCAACTTCCTTGCCTCCTCTAAGCGTCTAGAGGCCACCAACATATTCCTTGGCTATGACTTCTTCCTCCACCTTCAAAGTCAGCAACTTTGGGCCAAGTTCTTCTTACGCCGTCATCTCTCTGACTCTGTTCTGTCCCCCTGTTCCACTTCTAAGGGCCCCTGTGATCACAGGACTCCTCCCTGAAAAGCCAGGATGGTCGCCCCATTGCAAGGTCAGCTGTCAGCAACCTTAAGTCCTCATTGCCGTGTAGCCTTAGGAGGTCTGTCTGGAAAGTATCCAGCTACTTAACACATTGCGTACGGATCACGAGAATCTTCGTTTTTTTCTGAGCCATGCGTTAAGGACGGGTAACGAGAATTCTCGTTTTTACACTTGACCTTTTATTTTTTGCAAGATTTATTTAAATAATGAGGTTTGGTTGATATATAACGAGCAAATATTATCAATGGATAAATTTACGTGAGTAAGTACAAAAAAGTTCATTGAAAAGTTATAAATAATATGGAAGCAATAGCATTTTAAAGAGAAGAGTTCATTTCAACGTGCTCTCATTTAAATACCTGCCGGAACAGAGGGGTATGAGGGTTTTAAACCCCACCGTATGCAGCGTGTTAATATGAAAAATAGAGGCAGCTATCCGCGGGTTTTTTCCGGGCAGCCCTCGTACATGTTCACAGGCTCCAAAGAGTAGGCCGTGGATATCCTGAGGGAGAGGGAGAGGTCATTCCTTTGCCTGCCGTAGGGGTTTTGGCAACATTCTTAACACAGTTAATGTCCTGCCCCGGATGCTTCCAGAGACAGAAAGAAGGGCCTGGAGCAAAGGACTCAGAAGTTCACCGGCAGTGCCTGCCCCACCCTGCAGGGAGGCAGTCACTCGTCATGATCTGGACAGATCTGTGGGTACAGAAGCAGACGCAGAAAGAAAAGTGGAACCTCCTTCATTGTCCCTCACAGGATCCTGTCCAACACCACAATGGGACCATGGGACAGTGGACAATGCTGCACCGTTTAGCAACGATGACGTCCATTTACACGAGCAGATATGGAAGAATCTGCAAGACAGCAGGCTCTTTAGGGGAAAATAACCACACACGCGTGTCATGCCCATCCAAGCACCACGCCTTTTCAGTCAAAGTCCCAGAGGACGCTGACATGGCTGGTGCCCTCTCGGGCTTCTGTGTGGTCACAGTGTCACCACAGGCCACGGTTCATCCACCGCGATGTTGGTTCAGGATGTTGGAACGTGAGGGTCATATCAGGAGTCGCTGTCATGAGGCGCTCTCATGCCAGAATGTGGCTATGAGGGTGTCATTGTGTCCCCAACAAACGAGCCTTACAGGACAACCCAGGTTGCCGGAGGGTCATGAGTGTTCAGTGCAGAGTCCTGTTCTGTCACCAGGGTGTCTGTCTTTCGGGACATTCGGGGCTTTCAGGCCATGGTTGGGAGGCATCAGTTGGTCAGGACAATGGGTCCGCATTCTTGGGACAGGGACCAGATGCCAGTGCGAATGTCATCACACCCTGAAGAGCCTGTTCAGACTGTGGGGGAGCTCTCAGCATTCAAATTACCTCTCAGTCCACTCACGTTCTGGGCACATATGGGTTTTTTTTAAGGTTCAAAGATGAACTTCTCATTCCTTCTTTTCTCAGGTTGAAAGTCAGAACTAAAGTGGCCAAGAAAGGTTCCTCTCTGTTCTTTCTAGTTGAGACATTTCCTGTTACACTCTCCCATATTTCTCTCTCTCTCTCTCGCTCTCACTCTCTCTCTCTCAGTGTATACATGCATGCACACACACACATTTCTCTCTGGACATCTGTGTGTGTGTGTGTGTGTGTGTGTGTGTGTGTGTGTCACTGTATCTGTGTAGGTGAGTGTCTGTTCCCCTCTTTTGACACCTCTGTGCCATTTGACTTATCTTCGGGGCTCTGGCTTGGACTGTCTCTCAACTTCCCCCCTCCCTCTTCTACTTTCATTTCTCCCCTTAATGCCTCCCCCTAAGTCTGTCACTCTGAGTCAGCCTCCCTGTGCCTTGCATTTCTCTTTGATCCTCTCATTCTTCCAGAGTATGCTAAAGGAGAGAGAGAGAGAGAGCCAACGACTTTTTCTCCTTTCCTTTTCTCCATTAATCCAGGACCGGAGCTCATGCCCAGACTCTGTCCACACAATACCCTCCAGTGTGAACTGCGAGCCCCAAACAAGGGAGGCAGAGCCTGCCCTTCCACACCCCAAATGCCAATGCATTTGCTAGAACCGTCACTATTTTTACATAGGCTGCAGTGTTCCCGGTGATGGCCTTTGGTTCTTCTCCAGAAAAGCAGAGACCACCAGCTTCCCTAGGTGCCACTCTGAGCACCCTATCCCAGCTTCCAGTCAACAGTTTTCCAGGTAACTTTCTCCTGAAAGACACTCTTCCCCTCCAGGACTGCTTGGGAAGGCAGCTGGGAGGGAAAGAAAAGGAATCACTGTGTCCCCAAGTCTTGTCGGTTGCAGATCACTTTCCTCCCGTTTGATGTATCAAGTCATAATCGTGCACAGGTAAAATGTAAGCACCGCGGCATTGTTAAGCATGGTGCAGAAGCGAAGTTTTCTAACGCAACACCACCAATTTACTTGAAAAGGAGAGCTGGAAGCAGGCCTCGGTTTGCTTCTAACCTCCCGGTGAAAAGATGACAGATGCCACAGGCTTCGCTTCATTCCACTCCTCATCCGGGTAACATGCAACTTATTATCGACGTGCCACCTCTCTGACAGGGACCAAAGCCCCTGTTCTTGGCCTCTTGTTAGGAAAGATGGCAGTGGTCCTGGGGAGAGAAAATTGGATTTTGGAGCCTCCCAGAGCTGGGATTACATCCTGACTTCTCTACTTCCTGTCTTGGTTACTTTGAGCAAATCACTTAACCCTTCTAGGCTTTACTGCTGATTCCTTAAGTGCAAAACGGGGATAACAGTCCTATTTCTCAGGCTGCTGTGTGCATGGCATGAATGGTTATATGTCTACAGTACACACATTGTACACAGTACACACACTGTAGCTATACCGTACAGTGCAATCAATTCTGTAATTCTTTTCCTTCTAGATCAAGCGGGCCACACATGGCCCAGGATGGCTTTGCATGCAGCCCAACACAAATTTGTGAACTTTCTTAAAACAGGATGAGATTTTTTTGCGATTTTGTTTTAGCTTATTCACTATCGTTAGTGTGAGTGTATTTCATGGGTGGCCCAAGATCATTCTTCTTCTTCCAATGTGGTGCAGGGAAGCCAAAAGGTTGAACATCCCTGTTCTAGATCACAGCCCGGGATCTGGCAAATGTTATAATAGCTGCTCAATAAATGGTTAAAAGAGTATGGGGGTAAAGAAAAGAAATGTCAAAAAAAAGAGTGGGAGGTCTTAGGTGGGCTCTGGGCGAACGGGATCAGCCTCCCCGCTTCTGGCTAATGGTAAGGCTCAACCGAGGCCTCTGAGCTAAGATTTTTCAAAGCCCTTTCCCTCTTCCAGCTTCCCCAGGTCACTGGCGGGTCTTCCTATAGCTTAGGCATTGTTCAATATTAGGGCTCCAAGAGCAGATTGCTGAAGAGGACCCGGATGAGTCAGCACTCCCTTGGATGACAAAAAAATTGCATCAAATTACCTTAAGCAATAAAGGGTAATATTGAGTTACATAACTGTCCTTTCAAGGAGTGAGCAAAAGAGAGATCTGCCTTCAGGCACGGCTAGATCCAGGGGTCAGCGACTAGTGACTATTGTTGTCAGAACTCCTTTCCTCTGAGTTCTGCTTTCCTCTGAGTTGGTGTTAAGATGCATCTCTTCACAAGGTGAGTCCTATGGTTTTCAATGGTTTTCATTTAAAACAAGAGTGAGCCAGGGGCTAAATTCAACCCTCTGCCTGTTGTTATAAATAAAGTTTTCCTGGAACACAGCCATGCCCATTCATTTAGGCACTCTCTAGGGCTACTTTCTCACCACAATGGCACACGGCCCTCAAAGCCTACAATATTTACCACCTGGATCTTTACCGAAAGCACTTGTTACCCTCTCATCTTAAAGGAAGAATCCGACTTTTGCTATGTGCAGGTCCAAGCTCTCAAGGGTCATGCTTGGATCGTGGTTGTCTCCCTTCATCTCTGGCTATAACCAGGGATGTTGACAGCTCAGGGCAGAGCATCTCAATGCTAAGCCCCACTGAGGCCACAGGGAATAAGATGCGGTGCTTCTCCCGGGAAAAATTCAAAGGCTATTACAGGAAGAAGAGGGGAGGCGTGCTGGGCAGACAAAAAAAAATAAAGAAAACAAGGGAAGCCCATTTTAAAGATGCAAGTGAGTCAAAATAGGAGAACTAGGAACACAGGGGAGACTGCCTGTCTTTCTAAGCATCCAGTCCTTGACAAGCCACTTCAACATGAGTTTGAGTCAATAAGTAGATGCTCATATTCTGGAAGGACTATCACAGATTCCTGTGATCGGGAATTCCAAGGCTGTCCTGTTCTCATCATTGATGACTCAGTCGAGGAAAAAGAAAACAAACTAAAACATTATTTGACCCTTCAGTTTGAGCTATTGCCAAGGGCAGAGGCTGAATTGCTCAAGCCTCTTAAAGCAGAGCTGTCATTGGAAGCTGGAAAGGACCCTTCAGGCTCCCTCGGCTCTGGTTAAAGAGCTCGAGAAACAAACTCTCTACCTCATGGAGCTACGTACCTAGCCAGGCAGCTTAGACCAGAAGCATCAATGCAAGGCATGCCTACCTCCCTCCTTGAGCGTGGAAGACATCGCTAATCCAGCAGAGTTCTTCCCTCTCTGTTCAAGGCAAGTCAGGCACTAGCCACCTGTTGGGAGTCGTCCCATTAAATCTATTCAACTTTCCTACTTAGCCAGAACCCGGAGTCCTCATCTGGCCACAGAGAGCTTGTAATGCCTCCCCATTCTAAACTCTTGCCTCTAACCTACTCACCTCCGTACCGATTTCCTCCATCAATGCTCAGACACAACAGCCCCTTGTTCAAAAACATTCAATGACACACCAAATGTCCATCAACAGATGAACAGATAAACAACATATGGGATTACATTCAGTGGAATATTATTCAGTCTGTAAAAGGGAAGGAGAGGAAGCTGGGATGGCTCAGTGGGTTAAGCGCTCACTTTACAGCCCCAGGGTCTGAGGATCGAGTCCCGGCCCCGGCCCGTGTGGTCCCATATGCTGAACTGGGGTGTGCTTCCCATGCAGGAGGCCCTCAATTCAGTTCTTACCCCCCAGTTCAGCCCCTGGCTCAAGGGGGTGGGCCTCCCATACAGGAGGCCCCCAGCCCAGTTCCTGCCCTGTGTAGCTCCGCCCACCTGTGTGGAACAAAACCATGTCAAAAACTAATGAAGTTCAACTATGGAGACTGCTCTGGACCCTCCCCCTTCTCTCTGTCTCTCTCTGTCTCTGTCTCTGTCTCTGTCTCTCTCTGTCTCTGTCAAAAATAATAAAATAAATCTTTAAAAAAAAAAAAGTTAATGGCTTTGTGTTGCCAGAATGATATTTAGTTTTGCATCCATAATTCCAGCTTTGTCCTCTCTATTTTTCATATTTTTAATGCTCCCACCACAGGTTACATTCCCAAGACACCCACCATGTCTCTTTCTATCACCATCCTACTCAAGATATTCCCCAGCCTGTGAAGGAGACGGTGGGAGCTATATTTGTCTTTTCCCAGGACATATATACACATCCCTCCTTTTTTCATTCTTTTAGGGACTCCTCTTTCCCTTCAAGTGACCTCAATATCCTGCAAACCTCACTCGAAACCCATTCTTCCTCTTTAACACACACTTGATTCCTTTGGGGCAGAATTCATCTCACCTGTCATGCCTTCCCATAGCACCTTCCTTTATGAACTCATCTCTGTCCCTTGTTCTAAGGTTTATTGTGACCCAGCTTGATAACGCAGTCACACAGGATCCAGATGTGCATGACCCATGAGAAATATGCCCCCGTCGTGCTCACGAATTCAGGACATGGACGCTCAAACATTGATGTGCATAAGTTCACATAAGAGTGTGTTTAAAATACAGGTTCGGGCCCCGCCCTGTAGATTCTGATTCAGTGTGTTCCATGCAGGTGGCCCGTGGACCACACCTTGAGAAACGCCACTCCAGAACCTACGTCAAAATAAATTTTAAACTTCAGTCTGTGGTAACATCAGCCTGAGTCTGGGCTACGCAGCACCTGCTGTTAAGGAGAAAGCTGCAGTATGTGTGTAGGTGAAATACTTCTTTACGTGTCACTCCACCTTTTATGTCCTGTCCCATCTATTTCTTACGGAGAATTGTGCAGTTACTATTAAATACTGTCATTTTGGTAGCTTGCCTTTCTAAAAATAGCATAATTAAGAGACTTTTTTTAATTATAGAAAGAGACTTTCTATAACTCCATCCGGGGCCCCAGTCCCCCTCCCCAGTCTTGGCCCACTGGGTTCCTGGATCCACATCGTGCCCCTGAAACTTGCCCACACCTGGCATGACAGGATGAGGCATTGGGAGAGTCTGACAGCCTCTGCTTGTTCCCGTAACAAATGGGCGCCTGTCAGAGAGGCACTTAGGAAACAGCGTCGCCTCTGAAGATCTCTCGCTCCTAGACTTTTAAAAATTCCTGCTGCACCCTGGTTTGGCTATTAATTAATGTTATTATTATCCTTCATTGAGATGGATGGGAATACTAATTGCTCCTTTCCCACAGATCTCTGCATAGTCATACTTATCTTCAGACAACTAACAATCTAAGGACCGATGATTGACTCTCCAGAGTTAGCACTCATTTTGCTAAATGGATAAGGGAGAGGCCTTCGAAGATGGGATTCTACGGCTGAGCTGCCTGGGCCCAGCTGCCCGCCACAGTCCTGGGCCCGTCTGCTCTGCCATTCTGTCCCCTGTCCGCAGCAGGGCCACCCTTCTGCCTGCTCCTTCCTCCCCATGCTGTCACGTCTGTGACCACGCCACTGGTTCCTCAGTTTGGGGGCCAAGAAAAGGAGGAATCTCTTTGAAATAAAGCACTGTGGGGAAGCCGGGATGGCTCAGTGGGTTAAGCACTCGCTTTGCAGCCCCCGGGGTCCGAGGGTCGAATCCTGGCCCCGGCCCGTGCGGACCCACATGCTGAACTGGGGTGTGCTTCCCATGTGAGAGGCCCCCAGTTCAGTTCCCATCCTGCGTGGCCCCCGCCCACCTTTGTGGAATGAAACCTTTTCGAAAACGGATAACGTACAACCATAGAGACTGCTCTGGGCCCTCTCTCTTTCTCTGTCTCTCTCTCTCTCTGTCTCTGCCAAAAACAATAACATAAATCTTAAAAAATATATGTGTTTTTTTTTAAAGAAAGCCACTTAACAAAGATGAGATTCAAAGGAGCCAGACATGGGATGACCTGAGAGAGAGGGACGTTCCTCCACACAAGGGACCGGAGAGTGTAGGAGCCCAAAGTGGGACATTCTCAAGGAGCGACGGTGCCCAGGAGGGTGGAGTGGGGTGAGCCCTGGGGAGAGCTGAGGCTCTGACCTCAGAGACGCAGGCTGGGAGTCGGCTCACACAGAAGGGTTTGGCTTTCATTTTAAAAGCAAAAGGAAGTGACAAGTGACCTTAAATTTGCACTTGTCGTGGCTCACCCAGAGGTAGGAGACTTTCATGCTAGTGGGGACAAGAGGTTGGTGGGCTTGGAGAAGGCTGTGGTGGAGATGAAGGGAAATTATCCAATCCCGTGTGTGTGTTGGGGGCAAGCCCACAGAGCTTGCTGATGGGTGGGACTCGGGGGAAAGGGAAGGAGAAGAAAGGAAGCAGAGGGGAGGGGGGCAGCTCAGCCGTTGAGCACTTGCCTAGCCCCAGCTCATGCGACCCCATATGCTCAACTGCGGCACAACTGCTAACCGCCGGGATGGCAGCGAAGGTTCTCACTCCCAGGCAGGAGGCCCCTGGTTGGTTCCTGCCCCACATCCACCTGTGGGAAGTGAAACCACGTCACAGCTAATGATGTGCAACTACGGAGACTGCTCTGGGCCCTCCCCTCCTCTCTCTCTCTCTCTCTCTCTCTCTCTCTCTCTCTCTCTCTCTCTCTCTCTCTTCCCCCTGCTCTCAGCCTTTTAAAAAACAATTTTTTTTAATTATTTTAAAAAGAGACGGGGAAGCTGGGATGGCTCAGCAGGTTAAGCGCTCGCTTTGCAGCCCCGGAGCCCGAGGATCGAGTCCCGGGCCTGGCCCATGTGGACCCATATGCTGAGCTGGGGTGTGCCCTCAGTTCAGTTCTTGCCGGGACCTATGCGGGAGGCTCCCGGCCCAGTTCCTGCCCTGCGCAGCCCCGTGCCCACCTGTGGAGTGAAACTATATGGAAAACTAATGTCAACTATGGAGACTGCTCTGGGCCGTCCCCCTTCTCTCTGTCTCTCTCTGTCTGTCTTTCTGTCAAAACACAATAAAAATAAATCTTTAAAAAAAAAAAACAAAGAGAGAGGAAGCAAAGGTGGCTCCTGGTGTGGAGACCAGCGGAGGAGCCGTCTTTCTGAGTCACTGTCAACCCCAGTGGCCGGCGTGGGGGAGGCGGCAGGAGAACAGAGGCGAAGAAGCAGGGCTGCAGGACCAGGACGGGGCCTGTGCAGCCCTGTTTTGAAGATACACGAAGAATAACTCCGTGGTCCGGAGTTCCACGTGCATAGAGACATCAAGTTTTCTGTCCCCTCTTTTTCGGTCCCAACGCCTCGATTTGACTCCCATCAGCTTGGAGCAGGCAGCTGCCCGGAAAAACCACCCCCGTGGCCCTGCCAGCCCCCTCGCTCCTTCCCCACCCGAGGAGGGCGAGATGGGTTTCTACGGCCAAACTTCCCTAATCACCTTCACAGCAACTCTTGGGTCTCCGGCTGGCGTTACTGGGAACAAGAAATCGCTTCTAGACCTGGGCCCCACGCAGGAAGCGGGCCTGCGCTTGGCCAGAGGCCGTTGGGCTGTGGTCCAGGGCTTCAAGAATGGCCTGTTCAGGAACAGTAGCTGAGGCCACGGCCGTCTTGCTGGGCTGGGACATGCAGAGCAACGGAATGAACAAGCAGGGGGTGCCCTGGTCATCAGAATCTCCGCTGGGGCCGGGAGCTGTCTCGGGTCCCCTGGGGGAGGGGTCTGGGGACGAACCACCCTCACTTCTGGGAGCTGTGCCGTCCTCTCCGATTCCTTCTCCCAAGGGTCCTGTGTCCTCATACCTACCCCATGAGCCAGGAGCTATTCACACCCCCACATTCGAAACTAAGGAACAGATGCTCAGAAAGGCTAAAACACTTCCCCAAAGATACCCGGCCAGTAAATGACGGAGCCGTCTGGCATCGGCCACCATACCGTGACCACCACGGGGACCCGGACGACAATACCCACCTGCTCACATCTTATTTTCTCATGATGCTTCGTCATCACCCAGATAAGGAGGAATTGTTCTCGCCCTTCTGTAGCAGAGCCATTTCACAGATGAAAACATCAAGGCCCCGCAGGATAAAGGCACTGCCTCAATAAAGCTACTCAATGGTAGGTTAAACATACACTCACCTCGAGTGGTGGGTTTTAACCTAAGGGGCGTGGGAATGAGGGATAAAGACCCAGCATTGCAATACGGGCTTTTCCCATCAACACAACATCTCCCTCCCTTAAGGGACAAAAAACCAGTTAGCCTGAACCCTCACTGATGTAGACTTGAGGCTGAGGCCTCATTACTTGCCCTCGAAGTGAATCGTTCACTGTTGGGTGTGGGATGAAAGAATTAACAACTGTGGGTTATTTTCTTAATATTTAGTCACATTTTCAGCAAAGGGCCAAGGAGTTGAGACGGCGGGGGAAGACGCATTTTCTGAGGTCGGCAATAAAGACTCCAGGCGGGGGAAGAACTTGCTAGGCTGCCAGCCAGTGAGCCATTGTGTCCTCTTGCGCATATGCTGCCTCCTACCCCAGATCTTGAGGTACATTTGGTCCTAAGGATACCAGGAGGGCAGGAGACAAGATGCCATCCCTGCTGAGAGTGTGGCGTGGCCACCGGTCAGGGCTCCGCTGGACCCCAGCTCTGCCTCTTACTCACAGTGTGACCTTGGCAAGTGGCTTCCTTACCCCCGGGGATGAACACCGTCATTTGGAAAACGGGTGATGGGATCACAGCGATCCCGCTGCACTGTGGTATTTCATGAAACAGTGGGCGCACATAAAGCCCACGGGGGCCGGGAGCTAAAGCTTAGGAAGAGCTTGAGAAATACGAGCTTCAAAAGCCAGGAGAAGCCAGGAGGTGCCCAGCGGTGACGGAATAGAACGGGAGGGCAGGCAGAAAAGTGTCATCCGCTTCCCGGTGGACGTGAGGCCTAAGCACATCCGTTGTACAACCAGGAGCCCAAAGACACCTGCTCTCAGCTTCATTGTCACTAGCAGGTCCTCCTGAGCATCAAAATCAAGGGCCACCTGTCGAGGACCCAGCCCAGAGCAGGGGCTTCAAAAGGCCTTGGGCATCTTTCTCTCCCTCGGGCTGCACGGCTGGCCTTGCGGTCAGCAGTGGGCACAGACCTGCCAGCCCCCACCCGGAAACCAGCGCTGGGTTCTCCTCGGTGCTCCATCCTCAGCCAAGATCCGGGGGCACCCCTCACACCCCAGTGCTAGCTGCTGTCCACCTGCCACCAAACCCAGCGGGCTCCCCTGAGAGCCAGGCTGCGCCCGTCCCCCTTGTCTTACTTCCTCCTTATTAAATTCAACCCTGTCACGTCTCCCAAGGGCAGTCCCAAAGGTCCCTCCCAGACAAAGATGAGCACGTTGTCAAGGGGCCTAATTGCACTCTGGGGAGCCCAGCCTGGCGTCTCAGCCCTCCCTCGCTGCTTCCTGACAAACAGGGGGCTCCTGGGTTTCTCCCAGAACCCACCCCCGCCCCCCGCTCCTGTGGAGTCTGGGGAGAGGCTTGCTCTCCCCCCTGGGAGTCGGGCGGCAGCTCCCATTTCTGCAGCCCAGTGTGCTTTGCTCAGCCCCTTCGTGTTGGTTCCAACAGGGAACGCGGTAGAGTGGGTTCGCAGCTCACCTCTCAACTCCCCAGAACACCCGGTTCTTTTCAATGTCGCCACACCAACTCAGGAGGGAACACCGCCCTCCCACAAACACAACAGCCGGTGGCGACTTGAATGTGTTTCTGAAACACATGGGTTCCGTGCAGGCCCAGTTTGGGGAGTGAAGGTAATCCCAGCAGGGCTGCCAGGCAAGAGGGGAGCAAGGTGTTTGCCCTGGATGTGAAGATACATCGTGAAAAGCAGAACGCAGAGCCAAAGGGCTAGTCTCCAACTGTTCATCTGGGAGCCAACTGAGGCTACGAGCGAGCGGTCTGAGTTGGAATGCTGAGGACCATGACAACACGGAGTACCGGGTGGGTTGGGTGAGTGGTTTGTGGAGAGGTTTAGGTGGGTGGCGTCATGCTGGCATGCGTGATCGTCCTCTTCTTACTCTACGACATCATATGGGCCATGGCAGGAGCACTTGCACCACAGTCATTGACAAGCCCTACAATCAGAGCTTTGTTTCGTTTTCAGGGTTTGGCTTTGCAAAAAGCTGGTTGGTAAACCTTGACCAGCACCCCAGGGTGATAGAAGCGTGAACAGCCCAAGTGTTGTAACCAGACAGACCGGGCAACCCGGACAAACTATTAGACCTCGCTGAGCCTAGATGTTGTCATCCGTAAAAGGGGTTGAGTCACCTTCAAAGGACGCATTCAGATTAAATGCGCTCATTGTACAAAGCACTCAGCACAGTGTCAGGCACGTGGGAAACACGCTCCAATAATTCTATGACAACAGCCACTGCAAGAATGCTAAAGGTGTCTTTTCCTGCGGTCTCTTTCACAGGCCTGCCTGACCCACTTAAAGGAGATAAGTTAGGACAGAACCTGTAACTCAGGAGCAAAATAAAGTTGATGTATGGATATTTCATTTCAGAACTGCCAAAGTCAAGAAGACAATTTCTACAACTTCTCATCTCTGCCACCTGACTTTTCTGGGTGTTTGTTAAAGAAATGGAATTCAGAAAGCCAAGTCATTCTAGGAGGATTTTTTTCAATAATTGCCTTTTTTTTGTCCTTCAGATGTTCAGAGACGATTTCCGCCACCATCAAGATACAGATAAAAGGGAAGTAGAGGGTTTTGGTGGAGAGCCCGGCCTGCCTCGTGAGCAGGGAGGTTATAACGAGAAGATCGCTGTCTCGGAGAAAAGCTAATCCGTCGTTTTCATGTCCAACCTTTACACATTGTGCCCGTGTGGCAGAGTTTGAACCGCTCTCTCGAACAGTCTCTGAAAACAAATGCAAAACTTTTCAAGTTCATTCAAAGTCATCACAACATTTTCCAGAGCTGCATCAATTACTGGAACCTCCATGGGTGTATCCAATTCGAAATTACCAGCGTCCTTTGCAAAGCCAGAGAATCGGCAAATTAGCAGCAATAGATGATGGGAGCTTGGCGTGCCACCCCTGCGTATTCAGGGTCTAGATGACAACGAACAATATATCGCCGGTCAGGTTTCGCTTGATGAAATTGTCCAGCCCCCTGATGGTGCTTTGCCTTGGTGATCACAGATTTTGTCATCTAGCAAATAGACATGGGGGTTGAGCTTACCGTGCTGTGACTGACGAAAACAAGACAATCCAGTCGTTCTTTTTTTTTTTTGAAAGCATTTGAAAAGCTAAAAAGGCACTATATCAATTTATTAAAATTCCAGTGTATCTCTATTCTGTTTCATTCTACTTCGCACTCCTATGGCTATGCATTTTTCTCTTCTTCTAGGTACTCAGTTGGGCATTAACTGATCGCTGTTCAGTGTATCCAGTGTTGGCACCTATCAAACGCTTAATTATTGACCAGCTTAGAGACTTGTCAGGAGATAAAGTTAAAAGACAAAAAAACTGCTGGTTATATTCGGCTTTAAGTCCTGTATTTGCATTGAAAATTAGCGGGTATAGCCAATCATTGCAAAATTCAAAATGCTGCTTCTGGAGAAAATAAGAATTTTAGGATTCTTGGATTCCACTCCTAACTCTGCCAGTGCTGGACAGCAAGATTAATACCGGGTATCTCAAAGACTGTTTTCACTCTATATATCCAGACCTTATCTATCCCTACATCTGGTACATCGTGTTTTAAATGCATCTATTGAATCCTGATTTGCGTGGGATAACAAATTCAGGAGACAATTTAGCGTTAAAATAAAAAAGAATTACAACCAACTACATTTAGAAACCGGAACCAACCACATGGCTGGAGGTTCCGTTTTACTAACACAACGCAGGGGAAAAGTAGAGTTTGAGAAGTGCTTAAGTAGTAAAAAGTGTTGGCGCTCGTTTCATGAACACACACACGCTCACACACACACACACACACGCTCAATGAGGCTCACCCACAGAACATTCAAAGGGACATTCACGGGCATTCAGAGGGACTTTAATCCAGTCGTTCTGACAGATCTGAGAGCTGTTCTGTGGCACAGTCAAGATGAGAATGACAGGGAAGCCGGGATGGCTCAGTGGGTTAAGTGCTCACTTTGCAGCCCCAGGGACTGAGGATCGAATCCCGGCCCCAGCCCGTGCAGACCCATGTGCTAAGCTGGGGAGTGCCCCCAGTTCAGTTCTCACCGGGGTGAGACCCCGGCCCAGTTCCTGCCCTGTGCAGCCCCGCACCCACCTATGGAATGAAACTATGTGGAGAAACCAATGATGTGCAACTATGGAGACTGTTCTGGGCCCTCCCCCTTCTCTCTGTCTCTGTCTCTCTCTCTCTCTCTGTCAAAAATGATAAAAATAAATCTTTAAAAAAATAAATAAATAAAAGATGAGAACGTGGTCATTCCAAATGAGCTCCTCTCTGGACACATGGGTCACCTGCTCAGAGCAAACTATGATTGATAGCTAGACTCTGGGGCATGGCGGGAGCGGTGGTATCTCTCATCATTCCTTTCTCTGCCGGGTGCCTGGCTTCTTTTCCCCCTTATTTTCCTATGGATCCTCTTTCTGAGCCGCGTTTATTAGGGGGTAGGAGCAGTGTACCCTATAAGAAGGGTTCCCAACCCCAGGCCATGGACCGGTACCGGAACCGGGTTAGGAACCGGGCCGACCACGCAGCAGGAGGTGAGAGGCAGGCAAGCCAACGAAGCTTCATCTGTATTTACAGCCGCTCCCCATCACTCACATGACCGCCTGAGCTCCGCCTCCTGTCAGGTCAGCAGTGGCAACACACTTCGGTGTCACTGTCTCCCATCTCCCCCTGATGGGACCATCTAGTTGCAGAAATACAAGCGCAGGGCTCCCACTCATTCTGCATCATGGTGAGTTGCAGAGTTATTTCATGATCTGTTATAATGTAACAACAATAGACATGAAGCACACAATCCATACAATGCACTTGAATCGTCCCGAAACCATCCCCTGTCCCCTCCCTACCCACCCCACCTATGAAATGTTATCTTCCACACAACCAGTCCCTGGTGCCAAAAGGTTGGGGACCGCTGCCCCCAAAACATACATGATCCCAGTGCAGCCTTTTCTTCACACTCCTGCTCTCTTGGTTTATGGTTTGGTGTCTCAAAGCAAGAGGCTACGCTTAAGCTGGGAATGGAGACGGAAAACCAGCAACGGGAATGAAACCCCCAATCTGCGCATACTGAGACCTCTTGGGAGGTCTGTTTCACAAGAATGAAACCTCTAGAAAGGGGCGCTGACCCCTTCCTCTGCCAACCACAGCTGCAGGAACCCCAAGCATGAGCACCTGACCCAAGCTGGGCAAATTGGATGCCCTACTGGGAATTAGACATTTGGAAGACTACGACTTAGAAGTCACATGTCGCTGACACTGAGCCATGGTCCTCTGAAGAGAGACAGCGTGGATTCTTGATGCCCAGCGCAGACCCGGTTCCTGCCCTTAATTATTCTCGGTTAGCCACTACTTTCTGGGCCTCCCTCCCAAAAGAGCCCCACTTTTTTAAACAAAGTTCCCCCACAGTCTATTTCTATTGCTTGCAAACCAAGTAACTTTAAAATTCAGAGAGGGTCACAGCAATCCATGTGGACGAGTGCCCTCACCAATGAGTCCTCCACTCATTTTGTGGTGAGCGGAGCCTATGCCTTGAAATCAGCCCAGGTTAGAACTCCAGCTCAGCTGCCTGTTGGCAGAGGAGTTTAGAGACTGTTACGTCGTGTCCCTGTGCCTTGATCTCCGGGTCTGTAAAATGGGCGTACCACTGCAGACCTCTCAGAACCATTCTGAAGAGTACACGAGACGCCATGTGTACAGCACAGCGCAGGCACATCATAGGCAATGAGCAATTACTCTCCACGTGGGAAGCCTGAGACCGAGTTGGGATCAGCCTCCAGGGTCGTGTGGGAACCACGAATGGTCCCGGTGGCTGCAGGCATGAGGCCACTACGATGTGGTTCTCTAGCTAACTAACTTAAACCTACTTAGAAGTGTAGGGCGCAGATGCCGGAATGGCTTAGTGGGCTGAGAGCTTGGCTTGCAGACCCAGGGTCCGGGCATTGAGTCCTGGCCCCAGCCTGTGCAGACCCATGTGTTGAACTGGGGTGTGCTTTCCATGTGGGGAGCCCCCAGTTTAGTTCTCACCCTGTGGAATGAAACTACACCAAAACTGATGATGTGTGGCTGTGGGGTTGGCTGTGAGTCCTCCCCTTTCTCTCTATCTGTCTGTCTGTCTCTCTCTCCCTCTGTCAAACAATAAAATTAATCTTAAAAAAAAAAAAGTGCAGGGAAATGGTGCCTCACAGAGCCTCCTCTTGGAAAAGCTAGTCCTCTGGAGAATATCATAACCAATGTTCAGAAACCCAACCACCCAAGCATCCCTTATAAAAGGAAAGTTTGGGGCACCTCTGAGCAAGGACCTAAAGCAGAAGGAAGACGAGGGTGATGGGTCCCAAGTCACCACATGCGTTTCTAGTCCATGATCTCTCCAGTGTTCAGTCACCTGCCATCTGCCCACACCAACCACTCACCCGCTCCCTCGTGTACAAGCAACGCTAATGGATGTGGGTTGAGTTCGCTTCCCATCGACCCATGAACACTCTCTCATCAACACTTTAAATTTGGGGTGTGGAGTCTTGAGAAAGGAGCCAGACACAAGAGGGCAAATACTGCCTGATTCTCTGTGTATGAAATATTCAGAATGGGCAAATCCATAGACACAGAAAGTAGATTAGTGGTTGGCAGGGATCAAGGAAGAAGGGGAGGTGACTGCTAATGGGCACAGGGCTTCTTTTCGGGGTGATAAAAATGTTCAGCAATTGAACTGGGGTGTGCTTCCCATGTGGAAGGCCCCCAGTTCAGTTTTCAGCCCCCCGGTTCAGCCCTGGCTCAAGGGGGTGTGCCTCCCATGGGGAGAGTCTCAGCCCAGTTCCTGCCCTGTGCAGCCCCTGCCCACCTGTGAAGACTGCTCTGGGCCCCCCTCCTTCTCTCTGTCTCTATCTTTCTCTGTCTCTGTCAAAAACAATAAAATAAATATTTTTTTAAATGTTCAGCAATTAGACAGTGGGAGGCTTGCACAACTTTGTGAATGTACTAAACACCACTGATTGTACACTTTAAAGGTAGGGATTTTATGGTATGTGAATTACATGTCAATCCAAAAAGGAAAAGAAAAAAGTAGGTCATGGAACAACGTGGAAGAGGAGATGGAAGAAAGGAACAGTTGGGGTTAGGCACTTGGGAGTTAGTTGACTCTTAGGAAGAGTCAAAGATGGTGAGGTTGTTGGTTAAGAGTGTTAATTCTGGAACCCTCATACAGTGCTGGTGGGAATGCTGGTTGGTACAACCACTTTGGAAGACAGTGTGGAGATTCCTCAGAAAATTGGGAATGGAGCTACCCTATGACCCAGCAATCCCTCTCCCCAAAAAGTTTGAAAACCTTAGTCCGCAAAGATATCTATACCCCAATGTTCATTGCAGCAGTGTTCACAGTGACCAAGTCATGAAAACAGCCAAAGTGTCCTCTGATAGATGACTGGATAAAGATGTTGTGGTACATTTACACAATGGAATACTACTCAGCGATAAGAAAAGATGAAAGATTCCATTTGCAACAACATGGATGGACCTTGAGATCATCATATTAAGCAAAATAAGCCAGACAAAAAGCAATTAAGAACCATATCTCTTCACTCATATGTGAAATATAAAACAGAAAACAACAACAACAAAAAAAACTTCATGGACAGAGACAATAGTTTGGTGGTTCCCAGAAAGGAAGGGAAGGGAGATGGGGGAGGATAAAAGGGGATTCATATATACGGTGATAGAAGGAGAGCTGACTCTGGGTGGTGAGCACACAATGCAACACACAGATGGTGTCATGTAGAATTGTACACCTGGGACCTATGTAACTTTTACTAACCAATGTCACCCCCCAAAAATTTAACAATGTCTTGGGTTCAAGTCCCAGTTCCTTCTTGCCAGTGTTTCCCCTCTTTTGGCCTGACTCCCCCAGAAGTAAGGTAGGACGTGGGGACTGTGTTGAGGATTACACGGGACAAGCCACATTAAGTGCTGAGCATGCTACTTGGCACATACTCAGGGCTCAGTAAACATTTGCTCGTATCCTGAAGAAGCGTGGAAAACCTTGAGTTTAAGACACAGGAGGATTGGACTAGAGACAAAGAAGAGGCAGGTTGGAGGGGTCGGAGAACAGGAAAGGGGAGGCGAGGTGTTAGTATAAGGCGGGGCCTCTCTCGGAGACGCAGGGACCCTCTGGAGAAGCCTGTTCAGAGAGGAAGGAAGCAGGCCACACACACCTGGAGACATCAGGGCTGTCCCAGCCCAGAAACTGCGGTCTGCACACCCCCTTCCTGCCTCAACCTCTCCCCCTCCCACCCTCCACCCCCCTCCTGCTCGGATGAAGCCAACAAGGACCACAGCCCTCCAGTGTGGCTTGTGTTTCAGGGTGAGCCAGGAACACGGGACGTCTGTCCTCTGCCTCTCCTAGGGCAGCGGTCCCCAACCTTTTTGGCAGCAGGGACTGGTTTCGGGGAAGACAATTTTTCCACCGACCAGGGGCGGCCAGGGGATGGTTTGGGGATGATTCGAGTGCATTACATGTATGGTGCACTTTATTACTATGATTATTACATTGTAATCGATCTTGAAATAATTATAGAACCATAGTGCAGGGCCAGTGGGAGCCCTGAGCCAGTTTTCCTGCAACTAGGCAGTCCCATTGGGGGAGATGGGAGACAGTGACACCGGAAGTGTGTTGCCGCCACTGATCTGACAGGAGGCGGAGCTTAGGGGATAATGCGAGAGATGGGGAGCGGCTGTAAACACAGACGAAGCTCCGCTCACTCACCCACCTCTCACCTCCTGCTGTGCGGCCCAGTTCCTAACAGGCCGCGGACCAGCTCTGGCCCATGGTCTGGGGTTGGGGACCCCTGTCCTAGGGCAAAGCCAGGCCCAAGAGGGGAAGAGGAGAAGATGGCAGTGTTTACTTAGCTCACACTGTGCTGGGTGCCTCAGGGTGTATGACGATGGGGTGCATGACGATGGGGTGCAGGACCGTGGGGTGCAGGACCATGGGGTGCATGACGGTGGGGTGCATGACGGTGGGGTACATGATGGTGGGGTGCAGGACGGTGGGGTGCAGGACGGTGGGGTGCATGATGATGGGGTGCATGATGGTGGGGTGCATGATGGTGGGGTGCATGACCGTGGGGTGCGTGATGGTGGGGTGCGTGACGGTGGGGTACATGACCGTGGGGTGCATGACAGTGG